>JACXGK010002796.1:9203-51012 GCA_016801125.1 Novumbra hubbsi
TAGTAGAACTAGAGACATGCAGAGGAACATGGTGACGCCGTCCTGTAGTAGAACTAGAGACATGCAGAGGAACATGGTGACGCCGTCCTGTAGTAGAACTAGAGACATGCAGAGGAACAAGGTGATGCCGTCCTGTACCTTGTTAAGTCCTCTACAGTCCAAGAGGGCGGTTAGCTGGTGGAGGCTTGCCTCTGAGGAGTTGAGCAAATTCTGGATCCCCAGCAGATCTCTCTGTGAAGAAGTGAATGATTCAATACTAATAAAATGAGGTTTTCAGAAGTGGAGGCGCATGCAACAGGAACAAGGATCACTGACCTCAGCAGTTGGGAAAAGAGGCACAGCGAACTGCAGCAGCCCCTGAATCTGGATCTGCATGGTGGTCAAAGACCTCTGGAAGATGGTCAGAGACTGCAAACACACGCAAGACACAATACTGATCAACATCTAGGGGTAGTACATTATAACACCCGTGTCAGTTCAGCTTTTGGCCACAAGAGGGAGGCCAAAGCTCAATCATTAATGTGAAGTTGAGTCTCATACACTAGAACCTGGCCGTCCCGCTCTGCACGACGCCAGTTACAGAAAAGACACTTATCACTAAATGAGTGAAGGCTGATTCTAGATCTTATCCTGCTGATCTGGCCTTCTGAAGAAAGTGTGACCCTACTATAAAAAACCTCATATGACATGTAACATCATTAATGAGTTAGGACGACACGTCTCAGATCTAGTATAGTTTGACTACTCAGCCCTTAACTTAAAACAAGACACTCCATTTCCCACAAACTAGCAGACAGGAACAGGCAATTGATAGCCTTTGGCACTTGCCTTGTTGGCTTGTCTTCAGTCTATGAGGTCAATTAGACAATCATTAATGAAGTGAAGGTGCAGACTGGGTATACTTGGCTACAAGGCACCGCCCTGACCGTTATTGTCAGACATACTCCCCATCATATAATTAGATTGTGCAATTTCCCCACTGCTTAACAAACCATGTCAATATGCAATGTTGAACGTACAGGCTGGAAAGCCCTGGAAATGTGTGGTTGTGTAGCTTCAGGTAAGGGCATGTAAAAGCATGTGTCCCAGAAGGCATCCTCTGCACAGATGAAAGTGGGCTGACTGAGTAACATATCTGGCTAACGCCTCCTGCTAACTGGAAATGCCTTCTAAGCATCTGCATGGGGTAGGTCTACAAGCACGTCATCTGAACTCGGAGCTGGCTGAGTCTGGACGAACAGAATAATAGAAAGCCTACCTAGCCTGACCTGAAAAATCTCCTCTCTCATGAGACAGAGCTTAAGGGAGGGAGGAGGCCATTGAGTTTGAGACAGTGATAGAGCAAAAACCAGTTAGGAGGAGGGGACGGTTGAGTAGAGACAGAGATCGGAAAAGGTAGATCGAACCGACATTGGCCTGGTGATACTGGTGAGGAATATTACCTGTTGGAATGGGTTAGGCAGGGTCTGGCTGCAGTACAAGTAGTAATGGACGACATCTGTAGTCAGAGAAGATACCAACAAGTTAGGAAGTCTGAGACCTTCGTGTGCAGTGTGAGTACAGCCTGGGTTAATTGTACTTCAGGCTGTCCTAAAGCCACATCAAAGGGGCCTTCATTGCATTCAACTCACCAGAGGTGAGGCCCTTTGTCTGGTTCATGACAAACTTGTCTGGGGCCACGCAGAAGTCACTGGTGCCCTGAACATGAGAAAATGCGTTAAGAAAGTAGTTAAACACACGCAGACACCCACACACACAGAGACAGAGAAACAGTCCCACAGTCGGTGCCAGCACTTCCTACATACAGATGATGTATTGTCTAGTCTGTGTCTGAATTTACGGTTGACAGTTCAAAAAGTAAAAAAAAAACATTTCCTTTGGTAGCGCATCAGTGGTTTTCCACTCTCATTCACACTATGAACCCAGGCAAGATAATGCTGATAGCTATGCTATGCTAGCCAGGTATCTACATTTGGCAGCAGTTCATAGCTGTGGCAAAATGCGAAGAATTTTCGTAAAACTTGCTTTAGGACTGCAAACGTTTCTTCCTCTTCAAATGTACAGAAGGGAACACAGTACTTAATACGCAACACAACCTTAAGGTTCAATAAAAACATGTGCAATGTTGTCGGTGTTAAACTACTGAGGTTCACAACACCGATGAAAAGCCTACTGTTCTGCCTCTTCTCCAGACCACTTGTAAGGCCATTTCTCCATAAAGCAATAGTGTTTATTCTGAATGTATAAGTGTGTGTAGTGTATGTATACGTTTGCTCTGTATGTACAAGCTTGCAGCCTTCACACCACTCTGAGCCATGACTAACTATTCTCATGAAATAATTCATCATGAATTCATGTATAATGTGTCCCAGTGCAAAGCGGCAGCCATCTTGCAAATGTCCATGTGTTTTTCCTTCAGGTGGCAGCAGTCTCTCTTCATTAAAGTCTCAAGCACGTGCACGTACACATGCACACACGCTGCTTATTTAACTGGGCCACACTAGGCAGTCAGGCCTGAATACGGCAGATCATGTCTTTCTAATGAGAACAATCTACCCGGCTAAGCAAAATGATTTAGGACGTTCCGCAAACACTAAAAGGTTGTGTCATGATCCCCTGTTAGCGTTAAGGTTGTCTATTAACGTTAGATGTAAGTTTGTTTAATAACGTTAGATGTAAGGTTGTTTTATAACGTTAGATGTAAGTCTGTTTAATAACGTTAGATGTAAGGTTGTTTTATAACGTTAGATGTAAGTTTGTTTAATAACGTTAGATGTAAGGTTGTTTTATAACGTTATTGGTAAGCTTGTTTCAAAATGTTTGATGTACGGCACTTTTGTGATGTAAGTGGTAAGGCTATGTTTCACAACGTTAGATGTAAGTTGTTTCATAATGTTACACGTAAGGTTGTTTCATAGACATACCGTAGTGGTAACATTACAGGTGAGGTTGTTTTATGGAATTAGTTTTAAAATGCATAGAGAGACATAGACATGACACCTGGTTATAATGTAAACAAGCTCCATTTGAACAACACTCGCACATTTACTTGACTGGTTGAACAGGACAGAAAACTATCTTTTTAGACATGACTGTTTGTTTTTCTTATAATTATGAGTATGTGGGAGGTGCTAGGTGT
The DNA here is from genome assembly GCA_016801125.1 of Novumbra hubbsi. NCBI lineage: Eukaryota > Metazoa > Chordata > Actinopteri > Esociformes > Umbridae > Novumbra > Novumbra hubbsi. The sequence continues at coordinate 12,343 of JACXGK010002796.1, forward strand.
AGGCGTTTATGCCTGCTACGTTAATACACTATTGTTGCTGCATTTTCCCTCTAAACATAAGCTATAGTGTCCCTGTTTATCAGGAGTGAGACAAGTCCTGGGGCGATCAGATTCCACACCTTTAGCATGGTCCAGACAGCTGCTTGTCAGGACGTTGACCGTAACAACCATTGGTATGTTCATGTTTAAAAGGTAGTAGTGGCTTTCGTCCTGTTGGAGAGCAGGTCCATCAGAGCTGAGGCTCAATGGACCGGCCATTGACAGAACAACAGAGCCTTTGGGGTACAACACTTGGGTCATTACTGCATGGGAATTTGCTGTATACACACCATGGAAAAACGCAAGGAATCCATTTCGGACAAAAACCTGAAGAGGTTGTTTTGTCCTATAATATCCTGACTTGAGACTGCCTCTAAACAAACCACTCCAAACTCTGTATGTGTGAGTGTGTGTGTGTGTGACAACAAACCCAGCCTTGAAATCTAAACCAAACCACAGTAGAGTCTGCAGATGTTTTGCGACCTGTTGCATATATATTTTTCCTCAGCCACAATGCCAATTCAAATCTGAAGGTAATGACAAAGAACAAATTGAGGAGAAAGAAAACACGGAAAGCCTAGGGCAGGTGGTGACTCACACAGGGGCCACTCAGGACTCCCTGACTGGATGGTGGTGAATCAGGAAGTCACCAAAACCTCTGATGACTAAAATGCCTGTCGTCTCTCCAATCTCAATCTTCTCTGTCACACCTGGTTTAACTTCCATTTGTTCTTCACTGTCAAATGTATTGACACCCTTGAACCCTTAAATGACTATTTCCAGGAAAACCATTTGAAAAAAAAAAAACTTTGTATTTGAGGATCTTACAACCCTTATTTGAATATTAACATTCAGGAAAATATATATAAAAAAAAAAAACAAGACTTCCAAAATGGTGTTGCCCAGTTTCAAGGATTTGGACATGGCTGACACCTAACTTGAATCTATTACGAGACCACGGCTCTTTACGTACGTTACATCCCAACCAAAGTCTTTCATTCTGCCATTTTTGGTCTCTTGGAGCTCTCGCTCAGCCTAACCCAGAACCAGCGGTAGCAGAATCAATGCGCATCGCTTTTAAATAGTATTTCAAATGACGTGCTTTCCGGCAAGGAGGTGGACACATCAATCCCTACACTGAGCAAGGCGTGATGTTGACAGAACTAAACTTGGCCAGGGATGAAAGCCGTACACGGACAACACATTGACATGTGCGACGCGGTTCCAGTTCCTCACCACAGCGGTGGCCAGGTCAGCTCCCAGAGACGCCCAGCTCAGAATCAGTGTCAGCACTCCAAACACCATCATCCTGTAGGGACACAGAGAAACCACCCTGGTGTCTAGAAACCTGAACGTCGACTGTCTGACAGCCGTGAGATATAGATATATATATATATATATATACAGTGGGGAGAACAAGTATTTGACACACTGACGATTTTGCAGGTTCTGCAGACGGAATCCAAAAAACACAGAAAATCACATTGTATGATTAAGTAATTAATTTGCATTACCGAAATAAATAAAATGCTCCCCACTGTATAGACAGATAAAGACATACATTCCACCCCAGGGGAATGAAAACAAATCTATTTTTTGCTGTTGTTACTGCATTTGCAACCTGTTCACAGTATCCAAAAGGCCCGCCCAGGGTTTGTAACATGACCAATAAATAGTAATTTGTCGCAGGGCTGTACCCGGGGCTGTACCCGGAAATGCATCTCTTGCCCTGCCAAACACTTCACTCAATAACCCCCACATTTTCCACTGCTGATCTAAATGTGCCTTCAGGAAATGACCTCATCGGTATATGACACTAACCTTGTAGCGAAAATATTTGTGTGTGTGTGGGATTCTGTTTGTGTTTTTGCGTGTGCACATTTCTGTCAGTGTCTCTGTTTTGTGCGCAAATGCAGTATGTTTGTCTATGTATGTTTGTTAGGGGATTAAATAGCCATTACGAGATGGGACCAGTCATGAATTACCCCTTTCAGTAAAATACCTCCAAGAAAAGAGCCAGTGTTGACTTGACATCATGTGGTATGAATGTGTGCTGGAAGTGGCTGGGAATAGGATGAGCCTCTGTGTGTGCGTGTGTGTGTGTGTGTGTGTGTGTGTGTGTACGTACATATCCATCAGGACAGAACACATCCAAGCTCTTCCACTAATCAAATTCACAACAGGCTGGCAGCATAATTGGCTTTGTGAGTTTCCACCACTGTATGACCCTTTTAACTCAAACCCTCACCCTCACCCTCTACCTCACCCTTCCTGTATCTGCGTTGGCGTGTGTGAAAATAAAAAGCCAGAGCCTTCCTGGGAGGACTTCCGTTCAGGTAAAAATGAGTCGAATATTAACCGTCATAGGTTATTACTGTGTGAAAAGAGATGCAGCTATGATGGCTCACATAGGGTTGCAAAGCTACCTAGAATTTATGAAGTTACCAGAATCTTTTGTATTTTGTTGTTTATAAAAAGATCCATTATTTATAATTCTTTGCAACCGCCTGGTGTCCCTGGTCGTTTAAGGGGGAAACACATATTCAATAGGAGGGATATGCTATTCTTTTTTATGTCTATCCATAATACCCATGGGGTTGTTAATCTGAAATAAGAATATATATTTTTTTTAAACGACACAATTTCACTGCAAACTATTGACAAATAAATTTTGACATGACAAAATCTGATTATCTTTTATGGAATCAATGGAATTTACTACGTTTATTGTATACATTTAGGCACATGTTTTACAGCTTTGCCATTTAAGTTCATTTAATTGAATGACATCAGTCCACAAAAGACCAGAGAAAATTACAATTACAATTACTCAAGTGTCACAAGCTGTATTGGGATTAAAAACACAATTTGCTAGCTCACTTTAAATGTTTCCAGAAATATGTCATTCATCTGAACCCAACGGAGAGTTTATATAGGCCATGAAAAAAGCTTAACATCCCGGCCATTGCATCAAAAGGTCCTCCTCAAAAGCATGACAGCACATGTCTGTATGTAGGATGCATGCGTGTTACGTGTCTGTATGTACGATGCGTGTGTGTTGCATGGGTCTGTATGTATGATGCATGTGTGTTGGGTGTGTCTGTATGTATGATGCATGTGTGCTGGGTGTGTCTGTTTGTACGATGCATGTGTGTTGCCTGGCTGTATTTAGGATGCATTTGCGTTGCGTGTGACTGTAAGTACAGTGCATGTGTGTTGCGTGTCTGTATGCAGGATGTGTGTGTGTTGCCTGTGTCTGTATGTACAATGCGTGTGTGTTGCATGGGTCTGTATGTACAATGCGTGTGTGTTGCATGGGTCTGTATGTACAATGCGTGTGTGTTGCATGGGTCTGTATGTACAATGCATGTGTGTTGCATGGGTCTGTATGTACGATGCATGTGTGTTGCGTGTGTCTGTATGTACGATGTGTGTGTGTGTGGGGGGGGGGGGGGGGGGGGGGGGGTTGTATGGGTTTAAACACAGCTGCAGGTTTTGTGGCAACCTGTGCTAAGTAGTTGGATGGATGTAGTCATTGGTGTGGAAGGGGCTTGGCCCACTCAGCAAGGCTCTACCACAGCCTCTGCTGGGCTGTCAGTGTTTAATAGTAGGTTCTGTGGGTCCGCTGGACCATGCAGACCTTAGATAAAGGGAGAGGGGAGAAAAAGGGAGAGGAGAGTGTGGGTGTGTGCATGTGCGTGCGCGCGCGCGTGCGCTCAGTGTCTCTGTGTGACCCAGTGGGCAGGAATATTAACCCTGGTTCCTTTAATGAGCACACAACAATATGCCACGCACACACACACACACACACAGAAAGCTGCATGTAAAGCAAACTACCACTATGTTTTAGTGCTCAGGCAGGCGGCAAAGATCGGTCATGTACAGTTTGAAAGGAAGCAGGACTGGGACACTGACAGGTGAAGGACCAACAGAGACACACAGACGAACAGAGAGAGAGAAGGGAGGCAGCCCTGGCATGTGTCCAACACAGTGTACTACATGTTGGCGAATAGAAAGCTATGCGGGCTGTTCTGCACATGCCCCAGAAACTAAAAGTGGGCTACCTAAAGTTCACCAACCTCTCTCTCTCGATCTCTCTCTCTCTTTCTCTCCCTCCATCCAAGAGAACCAAAAACCACAATACACACATCATAAAGCCCTGCCCTGTCCTGTCCTGTCGTACCAGCCTAGTGGAATGGAGTTACATCAATCTTCCCTGGGAGGCCTGACTCACGATGGGGGCATGGGTGGGTGTGTGTGTGTTCAAAGGGATGTTGGCTGGCTTAAGAGGATACAAGACTGGTTCTCGCCACCTATGACTGATAGAGAGAGACAGAGAGCTGTGTGCCTGGGTGAGCATGTAGCACAGGGGCCTGGATGTGCGTTTGGTGAGTGGCTCCTATTTTTACTACACTTGTAGTCCCCACAAGGATAGTAAACCAAATCTAAATCAACCGCGTGAGGACAATCTTGGTTCACCTAGAGCAACGGGCTATTTTTAATTTAGGGATTAGGTTTAGAGTAAACGTTACAACTGGGGTTAGGTTCAGACTGAAGGTTACAGTAGGGGTTAGGTCCAGACTGAAGGTTACCGTAGGGCTTAGGTTCAGACTGAAGGTTACAGTAGGGCTTAGGGTTAACATTATGGACCTAAACAGTCCAGGAATGTTTTCTAGCAAATTGTATGAATCCCCTGAAAAATGTTGGGTCCCCCTCCTCCCCAACCCCTGCCTGAAACAACTTCACAACAAATTGAAAAAACTAAATAATGCAAGCCATTTAAGACTTGGCTTTTGGAAAGAAGAAACACTTGTGATTATAGTACATTTTTAATTAGGATACGTTACGTAAGAAGCAGGTCATGTGTTAAATTGGTACCACATTATAATGCTTCCTAAAATCACCAGGAAATGTTTTTTTTCTCCTGCAAATGGCAATACTCCAAGTAACCCTACAGAGTCCACTGTATGAGTTAGTGGACCCACAGTAATGGCCTAGGGACATCCGGCTACTTACGTGGTAAGCAGCCAGCGAGACTGCTTGGCCAACCCCAGGCAAGCCGCCAGACAGATGACCAGATCTAGGATCAGTAGCAGCAGGTAGGTGAGCCACCTAGAGGTGATGGAGAGAAGGGCAGTGTTACATTCAGAAGTAACGCTCGTCCTGTCTTTCTGTCGGCCTCTCTCACGCATGATACGTCCTGATGACAGTCAGGACATCTCACCGTCTTGGCAGATATGGTCACGGAGGAATGGCTGGAAGTGTGTTTGTCCGTCAGCCAGTAGAAGAACGGACATGGTGGAGGCTGTGGGCAAGTACGTTTCTGCAAGGTGTGTGAGAGTACAAGATGTGGCTAAGTGTCCCTGTGTGTGTGTGTGTGTGTGGGGGGGGGGCCCTTCTCTGAAGCTCCAGACAGAACAGAAGCAGAGCTACACTGGTGGTCAGTGGTCTCCGGCCTGGCCCCATGTTGGGACAGATCCAGTCCAGATGGTTTAATAATGGATGATCTTAAATCCATATGCATGAATATTTCACGCTCTGAAAGCTACGGCAATCCCCCCCCCCCCCCCACTACGTCTTCTCTCGCTTTCTCTCTCATTATCTCTCTATCGCTCCCCAACCCCTCAGTCTACAGTAGTACAGGAGGAGCAGCAGGACGAAACGCTGTGTGGTTCCCGGTACTCCATCTCTTTATATTTCTACTGGGAACAGTAAACGCCGTAGCCATCTCAGACACAGGAATCAAGGGGAGACGCCATCACATGGACCGGGATACAGTGCTGCAATAACACCCGCCTCTGACCGGGCCACAGCGCTCGTCCCACCGGGCGTGCCCAAATCATGGATGAGAAACAGCGCGGTTTAAACACGTAACACATTGACTTTCAAATCCCAATAGTCCGACCTCATCCCAGCCTCTGGCCCAGAAGCACACTTCCCTACATCAGTGTGGGATAATCAGAGGTGTGGGTTCTCGGTTTCGGAAGGCACCTCCAGTCTTGGTGAGGGCTGCTGAGTCTCTGGCCTTGTCCTAAGCCCTGCCAAACCTTTCCAGGACTTTTGTTAATGTCGTCCTCACGTCTAATGGATTGCGGAGTTCATTGATTAACTTCTATTCCTCTGCGTCTCGAGTGTGATAGTGCTTTAGAAGGGACGTTTCTTCATTACTCGTATTATTTCCCTTCTACTCCTGGTCTGGTCCGTACCTGTAGTACTCTACATGCGCGGTGCGGTCTGCGATGGCGGACAAGTCCAGGTTAGCCAAGTCCCAGTCAGGAAGACCCAGCAGCTGTTTGATGACGTTGTCGGCCATTTGCTGCATGAAGCGCAGGGTCTGCACGAAGTCTCCCCGCGTAGCGAAGATCTCGTCCAGCCGGGCCAAGTGCTGTTTCAGACCACTTTCCATACCGCCCATGGTGCCTGTAACCTGGAGGGGGGAGAGAGGGGGGGTTTCAGACCACTTTCATACCGCCCCTGGTCCCTGTAACCTGGAGGGGGGAGAGTGGGGGGTTTCAGAACCCGATGCTCAGTTCACTTCCACATAACCACTACTTCTAACCGGGTTGCAGGAGAACTGAGGCCCATTTAGCAGGGCGGGCTTGACAAGAGATGTTGGCGCTACTGGGAGGACTAGTCTGTTATTATGCCCTCATCACAGGGGTTTTCTAGAACAATATTTCTCATGTACTTCTAGGCTAATGTGGAAAATGTCTACAGTGTTTACAACGTACAGCTACATAATTACACTGCAGTAAAATCAGGCCTAGCAACCTGATTCTCCTACTGCCTCAATTAACCACACAACTAAACAAACAAGCAACCGAATAATGCGAGCAAAATGGCCCCTGCTTTCTTAGACCACTCTCTTCATGGCCTATGTGAAGGATTACATTACCTCTCACGTCCTACTTAATTGCAACACGCTAGCCGAGAGAGAATGTTGTTGATTGGGATTTTCTTTTCAGACACACAGACATCCTGGTATTTGATCATTAGAAAGGGTAATACAATAACCCATTCGGCCGTAGATATTAAGCATTCAGCTGGCGTACAGACCACTCATATTGTCAGTGTGTTTGAACAGGAGCGGGGGACAGTGGGGTGGAAGTAATGAGGTAGTTTGGTATTCACTGTTTGTGGGCTTCTCCCTCACCAGACTGCCTTTGGCTATAGAGAACAGGGAGAACGTGGTACAGAGAAAGAGCGAGAGGAATTAAGAAACGAAGGGAATTCCCGTCGAGATACAGGGGAAAACAGAGTGCGTGTGAAAGCAAACAAAAGAATGCAAGTGGGAGTAAGAAAGAAAAAAAAAAGAAAACGCAGTGACAAGAATCTAGGGGAAGAGGACCAAGCTTGTTAGAGAGCTGGTACAAGCAGTTAAGGTGACATGAGATTTCTGGATGGAATTGGCAGATTCAGATCATACACATTACGCTACAACGACTTGTCCAGTGCCACAAGGACTACCACAGTCGCATGTACTAACAAGCCTGCCTGTCTTCCTTCATGCCCTGGAGAAACCGGAGGATGCTCCCGAAATGGCAACCTAATCCATAATTAGTGCACCGTTTTGAGCACATACTTCAGGGCTACATAGGGAATAAGGTGTCAATTCGGATGCAGGCGAAAAAAGATACAGTTCAGCAACAGCACGTCCCTGGTGTGTTATGGTTAGCTTACCTGCTACCTCGTTTCTACAGCTTTATCTCAAATCTTTTAAACTCGGGACATGAAATAATTGCAGGGAATCTGGAATCTGAGCTCTGTAGACCATGAGAATTGTATCTGCGCCGCCAAGGGAGACACTGGATCCAGTCGGTTGCTAGACTATATTGATTCCAGCTGACATTGTTACAGGTTTTCCAACTGACGTAGTTATGTCTCCAGGCCTTCTGTTATTATCCACTTTGTGGGGGTCATCGATGGCAAGAGATTCCCCATACATGAAACAGTCTTGTAGAAATGAGAGTGCTATTTGAAGGATGTGAATCTATCCAATCAGATGATTTGACAATATTGGGTGTTGTGGCTTGTGTTCCCTGTAATTGTATATGCCGTTGAGCACATTTCTGCTTGTAAAAAAGATACTTGGAAGCTTTATCAATTCTGTGCAACTGGCACATATTTACAGACAACTCTGAGGCTGTCTCATTTGACCACAGCTAATAAGCTATCGTCAGCATAACTGTGATGCTTCCATAATGTTTACCTCATGAACATTTTACTCACTGTGCGTGGGGAGCAAAATACATTTGGACCACTTCCAGGCAGGTTTATCACAGCTTCAGTTAAACTTGTAAACTGAATTATTTTAGATTGGTATTGTCTGGTGTAGGTATTTAACTTTATAGTCATTGCTTAATTTATAAAGGTATTTTTGTCTGTTTTTATTGATGTTCTGACTATCCCCAAGGTGATAGACGACAGACATGCCAAGGATTTAGGAATGTGTTTCACCGCATAATTATAACTCAAGCGGAAAAAAGTTATGGATAAGTCATGTATAACCTTAGGAGTTCTTAGCAAAATGTTACACCAATCTGTTAATCGGTTAATCATTAATTAATACATTTAACATATCGGTTAACAATTTAACATAATATAACCGTTTAAATCCTTAGCGGACTAATTAACTTCTGTTAGATTTAACTTAACTCAAGTCTGCTAACCCAAAAACATCATAAATATACTTTTAAAACCCTCTAGATTGTAAGCCAATCGAGGAACAAGACCAAATCCAATGAATAATGTACTGAATATCTAGATGCTAAGTAAAAAATGTATTTCTCTGTATTAAGATTGCACGCTTGTCTCAAGGATTCAGTATGAAGGTCAAAGGTGGGGGAAAAAACACCCGGGAACCCTAATATTATTTGCAAGCAGCTATTTGTGTGTTGTTGACATCATCTGTTATTGGCCAACACAGAACAGCTCTCTAATATCTGTGAAATGGATTGACCCATGTATTGTTATGCTGTGACGAGCTTCCAAAAATGATGTAACTTCACAACTATTTTGCCTCGACTGAAAAGGACGAATGTAATGTCAATTAACATAGTCAGGAGGTCAGGAATCCAATGAAAAAAATGCAAGCTTCTAGCAGGTAAAGTTAGAAAAAAAGTAATGCAAATTGAAAAGGCTATTTCCAAAATGTTTTTTAATACACAAAATCAACGTTAACGTTTATCGCTAACTTCCGTTACATTTTTAACAATTTAACTGATTACCGCTTATAAAAGTTAACTTTTTTTGAACGGAATAACAGGTAACAAAGATAACTTTTTGATTAACAGTGCCCAGCTGTGGTTCATAGTGACTAAGATGAACTTGAATTTTTTTAAATAAAATGTAGATTTGGTTCAGATGATCATGAAACGTGTTTTAGGGAGAATATGTATTTTTCTTGATTATTTCTTTTGTCTGAAGACATTAACCTCAACAAAAGTTAAAGCTAATAAACAACAATCAAACATTTAAATGTTTTCCCCACCCAACTCTACCAAAGAGTCTTGAGGGCACAGTATGTACTTAAAAACACATATGAAGCTACACTACATTGGTCCCATGGGGTCCAGGCAGGTTCTACTCAACATCAATCCCATTAAATCCCAAAGTGAAAAAGCTCACATTCTGTAGTTTAATTAATATGCTTGCTCAAATTAAGCCCCACATTAAAGTGGTATAGCCATTTATTTTCAGGACAACCAGGGCATCAAGTACAAAACAACACAAAGTGTGTCCTGTATGTATTAGAAATTACCTTGTTCTGAGAATACATTAAGATCACATGCAGTTTGAGCAAAACTGGGTCACAGAAGATTGGCCAATTTTGCATTTGCGTACACCTGAGTTAGTGCATAGCTAACTGAATTAACATTTCTTATTTTTATCTGCTGACAGCGTATAGTTTGCATTACCAGATTGAAGGAATAGAGTGAGGAATGGAGCAAGAGGATGTTTTCACATTCAATTATGCAAATAGATAGAAAACTACATATATTTCAGTTATTTCTGAAGATTAAATACGTTCGAAAAGCATTTGATGCACAGCAACCCGTGACGCCAACAAAATAAACAACACTTCACTGATGTGAACATGGCAGTTTAGATGACTTTGGGACAGAGCACAGAAAGCTGTACATAACATTGTTACACTAATATAAATGCTGATGAATCCATATTATATTTTGGGACATGTTATTCTTTAATGAAGAGGGGAGTGTGCTGTAATTAGCAGTGGTCAATCATTCAACCCACGCCGTGTCATTACATGTTTCTGTTCATTTAAAAGCACATTTTCCAGTTCAAACACAACGCTATTGAAATGCATCGAGGCATTGCAAACAAGTTGTTAATATTAGTATTTAAAAATATGAACTCAAGCACATGGCCCACAGTCCGCCTGCACGTTTTTAAGTCGTTTTGGTCCAAGTGGCTTTTATGTTTTGGGCCCTAAAAATTCAGCAGTACTAAAACAGAGGTGAAGATTATTTATTAAGTTGTGATTCTATTTCAGCAAGCACACCAAAAATATATGAACGTTCATATTTAAGTCAAAGCCTTTGAGAATAGAATGTCCCCATCTTTCACATGGGAGAGACTTAACGAATCTGCAGAGTCAGAGCTGTGTGTGGTTCTGACAATGGCAACGTGCATATTTGCAATGCCATACAAGATGCCCGGTACTTCTCCTCCATGCTTATGACCAAACTGATTGTCTCTCCTTAATGGAGAGGAGGAGGAGAGGATGAAAGGAGAAGAGGAGGGAGCCCTTCAATTAAATTTGAATGGATGAGCCCAGGCGTGAAATAGAACACGGCTCTTAAGTGCTGCGGCCGTTCTGTCACCCCCAGATGGATCCCCCCCCCTGCTGCTCACACTGGGGTTGAGGAGAAACCTCCTCAAAAATAGATCTCCCATTAATTACCACTGCAAAGCCGTGGTGACTGCAGCTTCTAGATGCTAAATATGTCTGGAAGTCAGATGTATTTGTGCGCCATAACCGGTGATTAAACCCATTTCTATCCCTTTAACCTTTCCCTAACCTAACCCCGTTTCCCTAGCCTAACCCCGTTTCCCTAACATAACCCTGTTTCCTTTACATAACACGCTTCCCTAATCTAACCCTGTTTCCCATACCTAACCCCGTTTCCCTTACCTAACACGTTTCCCTAACCTAACCCCGTTTCCCTAACCTAACCCTGTTTCCCTAACCTAACCCTGTTTCCCTTACCTAACACGTTTCCCTAACCTAACCCCGTTTTCCTAACATAACCCTGTTTCCCTAACCTAACCCCATTTCCCTAACCTAGTCACTAGCCCCCCAACACAGAGACTGGGTCTAAAAGGGCAACCCCTTTCCTACATAGAGCAATGAACCACATGTCAGCAGAGCCCTATGGTGCATTTTAAGGATCAGGAAGCCATTTGGGTTCATAGATTCACACAGACGTCCAAACGCAGACGTCAAAACACAGACGAATATCACTAGCCTGTCAAATCTATTACAAACAAATCCCTGTTTCATTCCCCTCAAAAGTTTATCAAATGTTCTCTCTCCATGAACCCGATTCTTTGAACTTGCTCAATTGGTTTGTTCATGCTGAAAATAGTTTTTGAATAAAGCAGTCTTTAGTCACACAGTGTCAAGTAACTTATACTTAATCCCCATCCAGACCAAGCATATTATGATGAGTGTTTGTTTGGAAATAAATATTTTTGCCGTTATGTCACTGGTGAGTTCCCAAATTGAGCTAGATGGAACCTTGCTCCCTGACTCGATGGAACCTTGCTCCCAGACTCGATGGAACCTTGCTCCCTGACTCGATGGAACCTTGCTCCCTGACTCGATGGAACCTTGCTCCCCAACTCGATGGAACCTTGCTCTCTGACTCGATGGAACCTTGCTCCCTGACTTGATGGAACCTTGCTCCCTGACTCGATGGAACCTTGCTCCCTGACTCGATGGAACCTTGCTCTCTGACTAGATGGAACCTTGCTCTCTGACTCGATGGAACCTTGCTCCCTGACTCTATGGAACCTTGCTCTCTGACTCGATGGAACCTTTCTCTCTAAATAGCCCATAAAAGCAAAACTGGTCTCACATCTGTAGGTGCTGCTTTGCCAACTTGCATGGTCACTAAAAGGAGTTGACCAGACATTACCTACTGAGACTCAAGTTTACTGTTGATAATCAAACCGTCAATATTGTCTTTTTTCCTTCCTTATATGACTGAGAATGCACCCCCACATAGCCATCACCATGGGAATAGTCATCTCTAATCCTGCCAAACCATAAGAAATAATATGTTTTTATTCCAAGGACTTGTGCAATGTTCCGAGATCATATGCAATATCATTTAGAGATTAAACAATAGACCAAGCATTCCAGATTCCTGTTTTTCCCATTACATTGTAAGCAGCATAACGTTTTCAAACCTCTCCTAAAACAAATGTGTTCTAACTGTGTGCCTGATTCCCAGTCAGGGTTATCTGCATGGAGTTCAGAGAGCTAAACAACCATATGGTCCAGAACTAATGAACTAACTGAACCAACGCTGGGAAAACTGATGGTGAGTGTACAGTTACAAAGCGGCCATTGACTTTGACTATGAAGTCAACTCCTTTGACGAGGACTTAAGTGTTTCACTTCCATCTCCTCCTAGTCTAATCTGCTCTTTATGTGAACCCACTTCTGAAGAGTGCGTAGAAAAGGGGAAGAGGCATCTGATTGGCAGGGGCAAAAGCCAAAGTGGCCATTATTGTCAGAGAGGAGAATTTAACGCTGAAACAGCCAATCAGGACAGGTTGCCATTGGTCCTCATCAAAGGTCTTTGTTTCCTGTGTTCATGGCTGATTATATGAAGGAAGACTTTGGTGAGTGTGTGTGAGATTGTCAAGGGAGATTGTGTGTGTGTGAGATTGTGAAAGGAGGCTGCGTGGTTTGTCTATACAAGTGAGGCCTTTGTAATGCTGGAGCTTAGATACTGTGTATTGAAGAAGTATTCACTTCCTTGGGACATTGAAATGCCATAAAACATTTTCAGAAGTATCATTAAAATAAATGTTATAGTAACATTTTCTTGTCAACAATCTCCACATAATACAGAGGCTCTTATTAAAAGCTCTTAATACCAAATGTTGACTAAATGCATAAATACTTATGCAATCAATTATTTTGTGTTTTTATTTACAATGAAATTTAGACCAATTTGCATATAGGAGTTTTCACTTTGACATTATAGATATTTTATTTTGGTACAAAATTCCTGAATCCTGAGTTCATGTTGTAACACAAAATGTGCAAAAGTTCAAGGTAGAATACTGATAGACATATACATTAACAAATGCAGTACATCAATGGAAAATAAAACCCTATTTAACCCGTTTCATGAGAGTTTAAAAGCCCTCAGTGTTTTGTTGAATCTGTGGTTAAATTTAATACTTGACAAAAGGGACCTTATGAGTAATGTATTCAAGGGAAGCAGGCGAAGTGGTAAATCTCTATTATCGTGTCCATCATGGGATTTGTTTAACTAAACTGTAGTTAGCTTGGCTAAGTATAAACCATGAGAACACATACTTGCAACTATGTTAGTTAAAATAAAACCAAATTTGCAGAGTTGCATTCTCCCTTTTGACATTATAGAATATCACAAATAAATCCAATAAAATATCATTTTGCAAGGATTTCTTTTAAATCCATGTGGGTGGGCGAATACTAAATAAATCCACTGTTAGTTCTACACCCAGTAGGTTATTTTCCCAGACATGCTAATTTGAGCATCTTCATTAAAATGGCATCTTGGACTATGCTTAAACCACTGATTGTATTCTGGCCAAGCAGTGAGTCACAGCCATCCGAGGGACCGCCATCTAGGGACATAATCTGCTCCATTAACACAGATGGGGAGTTAATTCCTTCTCTTTGAGAACATTCATAGAAGTCCCCCTGGAATCCATGTCTGACCCCCATCATGAGGCACCTCCTGCTGCTGGGGAGTTGATAAGAAGGGGAGGATGGTGGGAGGTGATGTCATAATAAACCAGAGAGGTCGTATTCATCATTCCGGTCACGGGGAGTGTGACATTGCTCAGAGACCCACCAGGAAGCAGGAACTTGGCGGTTCTCATGGCTATTGGACAGGGCCACAGTGTCTCTGGGCCCCACGTTTCAGCCCCTAGTATTACGCTGCTAGGTTATTGTGCCCTGGACTAGGGTCAGTCCTGTCCTGATCTTAGCCGCTACATCACACCCCCCAACCGCCCAGACGTGGTAGTGAGTATAACTGACGATTACGTTTTTGCCCAGGGGTTGCATGTTCCACAGGAGGTGCTGTGCTCGAGCCCAAACCCAGGGAGGGACCCTCAGGATGGTGGAACAGCATCTCCAGACATGCCCCCCCCTATTGTCCCCAGTGATTACGATGCAATAGCTTATGTTTGGGGGGACTGAGAAGTGTTTTCTAGCCAGTCAGTCACACTTCAGGGATATCAATCTGTTCAGACAGGTAGCCATAGCAATTGTGAATTAACTTCACCTGTTTTGGTGCAACTGAAAGTGACAACAGGTGCACAGGAGAGGCAACAGCAAGACAACCCCAAAAAGGGAATAGTTTTGCAGGTGGTGGCCACAGACAATTGATCTCCTGTGCTCACAGCCCAGCCCTTAGGTAATTTTGGTATCCATTGGTCGTTGTTATGTCATTTTGATTATTGTTACATTAACAAATTACTTAAAGTACAGTAAAGTGTTTGATATTTAACAGATTCCGTTCATTGAGACCTGATTTGTGATTTAAGCGTGTGATTTAAGCCATGTTCATGGTAGGAGCTGGGTTGAAACATATTTCCTCATAAAACCTACTTAAATACACAAATATGGATAAACATCTAAAAATCACAAATTATGTTTTGGGGCTAAAGAGAAAGTTTTAATCTTTGCAGGGGGAAGTAGCGTTGTTTTTAGATCAAGCTCTTCACACTGAGTAACAGAGAGGAGAGTTCTGGCAGATGAAATGCACCCTAATCTGAAAGGCACACTTTTCCCTAGTTCCCCCAGAAGCAACATAAGAAGATCATTACTAATAAAATAGTTAGGCCGAGCAATTTCAACATTCAACCCTTCCCATCCACACGCTCTTCTACCCCTAAATATTTTAGTACCCTAAACCTGCCCTGCAATTTTAACCACTGGACCATGTCATATATGTCATATTTTTAACACTGGTATTTATTTTCCGCCCATCAAAATTGAATAGACACAGACTTCTTCACCAAGGGAGGGCCTAAAATGCTTTGGCAAGAGAGTGTGAAATTGCTGTATAAAGCTGGATTTGGGTGACTCACTGTGTGTCATCATCCATGCTTCTTACCCCTTAAAGCAAAGAATTAGACCGATATGCTGTAAATAGCGAGGAAGGGCCTCAGTGTAAAGTGGGCACATCAAGGGAAAATGTTCATGGGGATTTCGAGTCAGTCCCCCTGAGGCATTGGGAGAACTATCGGGTCCTGTGAGCCCGGTTTTAAGCAGAGGAATTGTAGAATCTTCCACTATAAAACGTCATATTGGATTGGACCGTGTACCTTCTCCCATACCAGCACAAAGGGACACAGACATCAGAATAACCTTCCCAAGCGCCATGTGTAGTTTTACCCAGTCCCAGAGTGCACATTGGAAGCAGCGAATGCATAGAGTTCCTTGGACCATGACCACACAGACGGACATCTAAAAACAAGTGATCAGGTAACTCTGTCACGAGGCCTTAGGAACGCTTTAAGTATTCCCACATGTGGGTGGTTGACAAAGGGACATTCAAATGTATTTCATTGACATCAATTCAAATTTGATGACAGATAGAAAAGTACTAAATGATTGATTATAAAATAACCCTCCCCCAAATGAATAAATGCTGGAAACAGTAATTACCTCAGTTTCATTCTTTGAGAGGTTTGCATAACTGGATTGCACAATAATGGCCCATCATTCTTTAAAACATTATTAATGCTTGGTTAAGTTGGTTGTTCAGCACGGTTAGACAGCTATGTCAAACAAAGACAAAACGGAACCTTTTAACAGTATTCGTATAGATCTGGGGTGTCAAACCAGTTCCACAAAGGGCCGAGTGTCTGCAGGTTTTCGCTCTCACCTTGTACTTGATTAAGTAGGTCACTAATTGGTTAGGTTCTACCCTCAACCTGGTTGTTTACGTCTCAACTGGGAACCAATTTACAGGAAGAAAACTAAACCTGCTGACACCCCTGGTATAGAGCCTGAATGGATATAGAATGCCTGTTACAGAATAGTTATTCTCTGAACAGGCTTCTTGCTTTTCATATTGCTATTGACAGTGGATTTTTATTGCCGAGTTAACTATAATGCTGTTGATGGATCCTCAAGTTTCTCAAATCACAGCCATTAAACTCAGTTTTAGAAAAAAGTCAAAAACCCTTAGTGGTTTCCATCCTCTCCAGCCAGGAAAGGCGACGATTTCTTTTTTAGATAGTTCTTAATAGATGTTTATGATAAAATTACACCATATACAATAAATAAAATATGCACTATTCAATTCCTATTTAATAACTTAACCATGCTCTATCGTGATATTCAGGGTCGGCTTTTAATGTCCACCCAACTACCAGTCTGTGACCTAATTTGGTCTTTGTGGGTGAATATGCGGATGAAATTCACTACTCAACTGTGGCACCATACTGATTGTACAGCCATGTGGAAAAAGTACACCCCCTGGAATGTTCTTTTGGTATTATTTGGAGCTAAATCCCAACCACCCAATTTCACAGAATGTACTTTAAAAATAACAATTTCTAAATGCCGCAAAATCACAGGTGCAAATCATTTGAAAATAATTCATTTGAGAGGGTTGATCCTTTCATAAACACAATAAAAGTGAAATGATGTCCATTACAATCCATTGCCAAGCAATTTGAAGTACATCAATCCACTGCCCGATGGTTCACATACACATGGAGAAGTCTAGATCACAGTAAATCTACACAGGACAGGCTGTCTAACCACATTTCGGCCAAAAGCTGACCACAACATGCTCGCAGAAGTCTTTCAGAAGCCCAGGGAATGGTATCTACAAGCCCTTCTAGGCACCATCAATGTCGAAATGCATGAGTCAACTGTCAGAAACAAACTAAGAAGGGAAGAAGCTTCTCTCTCAAAAAAAGAATATGAAGACACGACATTGGCAACACCTGGGTAATGATCAAAACTAATTGAAACAATGTAAAAAACCCTTGTCTTTGAACAAAATCACCTCATACTACCAGAGAAACATGGGGGCATCAGGGTTTGGGGCTCCTTGGCTGCTTTCACAGAGTCAACCATGAATTCCATATTGTACCACAGAAGTCTTCACGACAACGTGACGCCATCAGTCAAAAGGTAGAAGCTGAACCAAAATAGCTCCTAGCTATAGAAATGTATTCCAAAACACTCAAGCAAAGTTACAACAGAATGGTTCAAAAAGAAGAAAATGATTGTTACGGACTGGCTGAGTAAAGCAATGACTTCAATCCTAATAAATGCTGGCACTTTACCTGGGCCGTGCAAGCCCTCAAACATGACAATTGAAGCAGTACATTAAAAGAAGATTGGGCTGAAATGCTGTCCAATTGATGTAAGGAACTAAATGACAGTTTCACATTATCCACCATGATTTTGCTAGCTCCAATGAATCACTATTATTTAATTTCCGTAACAAAGTGGTTGAACACATACAGACTTAAGACATTTTAGCTTTAAATTGTTTAATCATTTGTAAATATTTAAAAAAATCGAATTCGACTTGCTGATATATGTCACATAATATGGTAAAAGTCTAAGGGTTGAAATCGTTTCAGAAAGCTTCCCATTCGGTGAAATCAAACATAATGAAATCTATCTAAGTAGGTGATGACAGTCTATTCACAGTGGAGGTGGCTTTGAATGTAGACCCTGAGGTGAGAGAGGCAGCAGTGGTCCAGTAGCAGTCTAGCATAGCCAAAAGGCCTTCTCCAGGGGACTTTGCCAACAGCAGGACATATTGTATGTTACGAAAATGGCGTGAAAATATCTGTTACCTACCAGGCTGTGGACTCCTCCCAGGGTGTGATTGGCATTGTAAAGGGAGTAGGTCAGCTGGTACACACCGTCGTTGGTCTCACTGTTCCCATAGAAACCCACACCCACCGCCACGCTGCACAGAGAGACCCACAATAGAATACATTAATGAGCCTGATTAATGAATGGGTGTAGGACACAGTACACATGCCATATTTTCATTTGCCTTATTTCGCCGATAACCCTGCAGCAGCAGGGAAATGTGAATTGTTATGCATAGTAATCAATAAGCATTCTTCTTAGTGTTCAAAATTTGCTTTCAGAAAGGCTAAGCAAGTATAACATTTTAAAGAAGATACGTAACATTTTAGAAACCTCGAATGACAGTAAAAGGTTTACTTTACTACCGCACCTTATAACACAGGATGATCAAGTAAAGATACAGCATTTGCTTACAGTACCTAGTACCAAAAGTGCTCCAGCTAAAGCTTAACCATTACCCCCGAAGCCTACCAGAGCATCGTAGCACATCCCTACTGGGGCTATCTTGCAGGCAATGTATGCTAGGTAAACGGGTTAATCTGATTAAAAGCCCTCAAACTTCAATCATTCTACTGATTATTAAATGTGTCTACCACAAGCAGCAGATAAGTATATTAATTATAAGTAAAAACACAAGTAAAAAACATAATTAAAAACATAAAGAAATTATAAGACAAAAACATGAAGCACAAAATAGCAAATGAAGGAACACAGATAACATGAATATAAATGAGAAACAGGGCCACCAGGGTCTCAAATGCCTTCCTACATAATGCACTACTTTTGACCTGGGAACGGTATTGCACGATGTAGGGATTAGGCTGTCATTAGGGACTGTTGACAGTGTTATGGAGCCTGAGGGTAATGTTCCTTCCATGGTCAGAAATAATAAGAATGTGCATCATGGCTGAACAGACAGAAAAAACGCTCACAACATTCGTCATAAACTGATGGAGAATTCTCCTGAACAGTCTGTAAAGATCTAGCAATTAGGTAGGCTATGTTTAGAAACAGAAGTATGCAAAATCACGGTCTGTTTATCAGTACAACTCAAGGCAATCTGAGAATACCAAGCATCTCACTGTGCAAACACACAAGCTGTAGGCTGAATACCCATTCTCGCTCTGTACATTTACGCTTTCTCATGCTTTATCCCAGTTTGTGAGTAATGTACTTGAGTCATTTTGTGTCTACAGTATGCAAACATAGGACTGTTAATTTAATTCACTATATTTGTTTACTATTAGGCTAAAAGTGTTCCATTTTGGACACCCATACAATCTTAGAAATGTGTTATTCTTTTGAAGCACTCGGTCTAAAATATAACAACCATTCTCATAAATTGGATTATGGTTGAGACAAAACTGTGAGTCTTCACTTGTAGTGACACGCCTAGTCAGTGTCAGGCTCATGGGATATACATACTGATCCCTTCTGTCCTTCCAAACATTTACTGTGATCTAAAAGGCGCTGTGAGCTTGATACCTAAGCCCCCAGGTCTAATTTAACTAAGTACGCACACAGCAAACATCTGTGATAATGTCATCTTGATGACGCACAATCTGGAAAAGAAAATAAGAGAAAGGAAATTCACAGAGAGAGAGATTTGAAGTTCATGCCTCTGGCAAAAACATCTCTACTGCTACTTTGACATATTATTTGTGTGTGTGTATATGTGTTGGTCCTCCAGAACTATGATTAGATCACAGTGCAGTGACAGGTTCTCTACAGCAGGGTCAAAGAGGGATAGACATATTGGCATTAGGATACTTCATCCAAAAAGACAAAAGACGACTCACTGGTTTTGGGAAATGGCTAGTCTGTAAGTAGTGTGTGCTGGTAGCATTTCAATCGGTGACATCATTCACTCTGAGATCTAGGAGAAGCCTTTTTCTTTCTTTGAAAGGATTTTAAATAATGATGCTCCAAAGATGACTGTTGGTATGCTCAAAGGACCACAGGTTGGTGCCTCATGTGGTGCATAGACCAGTGGAGAAAGCAACGCTGTTATTGGTGCTGTGACCCGGAGGACTCCGTTCATCATTGGCCATCTGCTGGGGACCCGAAATGTACATCACCCAACTGGCTGGGTGATGTATATGTACAATGAACAACATGTACAATGTAGTGTTATATTTAATACTGTAATTGTTTTAAATATTGTAGAGACGCTGGGTTTCCAAAGCTTTGGGGAAATTACAAAATCAAAAACAAAATTGTCTCACAGAAATGACTTGAAGGATAACTTAACTTTTGAATGTATATATTTGTAGAACTCTATAGAGGAAGAGTAGACACAAAATTACTTATTGTAAATAAATTGCACACTTTGTTAACGGAACAACAACAACGGAACAATATTAATACCAGCATTTTGGGGACAAACGAAACAATGACGAAGGTCTATGAAGCTTACATTCTTAGGGTAAAATATTATTAGCCACTTTCAAAGGAAGGCTTGGCTGCATTAACAAACAACTATAATTAAAATGTTCATTATTTATTCAGAGGACAATCGGCCATTACTTTTGTGGCATTCTTCTTTATGGCTGTAATGCTGAGCAAAAGTATGTGTTTCAGGCCTTTTAATTAACCTACTTTCCTTATAAGTCAGAGTTATCACAGTTGATTTTACTAAAACATTACCTGGAAAATAGCTTCTACCATTTCGACCAACCAATTGAATGAGATTACTGTTGGCTATTGGCTGACTAAGATTTGCTTTGGCTGAGGAAAGGTCTACAAATGTCTAAACTTTAAAATGCATTGTCACCTCTGAAGTGCAGCGGTCTAAATCTACTCCAGACAGAAAGGGTCAGTGTAATGGAATTAGTATTTATCCACCCCTACTACCGGACTCTCTAGAGACAGAGACAGTTAACAGACATCCACCTCATTTCACACAAGCATGAAAGGAGAAGGATATGCAGCAGCCTCGACATGGTCACAGTCCTGAATCTCTACTGGCTGTAGAGACCACAGATCTGATGACAGTTCACAACTGAGAAACCCCACAATAAATATTACATTAGCTACTGGCTGCTAGAAGACTTAATTACTACAAGCACAGATGGCTTGCTGCCCCTTTTCTGTGCATCTCAAATAAAAGCTTATTACCTACAGCAGCAGTTTGCAAACCTCTCCCAGGAACCCCCAAGGCATCCCATTTATTTGTTGCTGCCCTGAACTAGATTACCGGAATCAATTAGTTAACGGTTATATAATAAGTAGACAAGTTGACTCAGAAATACTAGCTTTGGAATGATCTAAGAAATAAAATGGCTAGGGGTTCTCAGGAGAGGTTTGGGACCCAGTGATCTACAGTCAACTCCAACGTTATTGGCACACTTGGTAGAGATAAGTAAAGAAAGATGGGGGGAAAAACAACATAGGTAATGAGTTAATTTTCACAATACACATTTATACATTTGAGGAAGTTGTAATTTTGGTTGATTCCTTCAAATCAGTAACAAAGAATGTACAAATTACAATCACTTATCTGAATTGCTTATTTCATACAGCCTGATTTTTGCTGATCGTCATTTGGTGGACACGCTTTTTGTCATTTAAAGAGAGGCTCTGTGAGGTTATAAGTGTGGTTCAAATAGCCTATTGTTAAGCAAATTAGCCTAGCACAGAGTCAGTGATTCATGATGGACTGCGATGAACTGAAAGGAGTAACTATATAGAGTGGCTGTACGGCAGAATACGTTAGGCTGTGCTACCACAGCCAAACTTTAAAAAGTACATAGTGTCAACAGTATCTATATGGTTAGTTAAACTCCACTTGTTTGAGCACAATGCAAGGCTACATCCTCTTGATAAAATGGTGGGTAAGGAGAAAGCTTGGCGAAAGGAGCGGGACGGTGGAGTTTCATCCACAGATACTATATCAGAAAAGGTAAGAGAGGGTAGCAGCACCTAGCAAGGCAAAGAGACCATGGACACATGCAGAATGTGTGTGTAAAAAAAAAAAAACAGCCACAGCCTCAATATTGTCAATGTTAATTGTGATCACGTCTCTTAATCCTACAATGAGGTACGTGTCTGTGTTTCCGCTTGTGTGTTTGTCAGCATCATTGTTTCTTACTATGTGCGTGTATAACTCAATAAGAAGTAGGCTATGATGAGTGTCACAAGATGGAAGATTTAATCAGGGCTTTGTGAGGATGACTCTGTCCTCTACTATTGACCAGTCCCTATAAAACCTAGCGGAAACATGAGTGTGGCTCTTTGAATTACTCCACCATTCCGTTTTTCCATAGGGGATTTGTGGATCCTCTTTAAATAAGATCTGTGTATCCTTTCAGCTAACCATGCCTCTGTGTTTTCATATTTGTGTAAATCTCCTCAGGACAAATTAATGTTTGTCAATATATGTGCATTAATTATCTCTACAAAATAAAAATTGGGCTAAATACAGGTGAATATATTGATATAAGTTCCTTTGTCCTACAGATATTTACACAGAAAGTGCAGAGGCAGTGTGAGCATGCAATGTGATTGTGACACAGCGACGATTTCAGTCCATTTGATTGACGAATGTCACAAATAGCATAGAAAAAGCATAGAGAAAGTTCCCGTAAAAAAAAATAAAAAATAAAATTCAAGCCAGGCTCTTTGTAGTTAATCAAAGAGCATCCACTCAGCATATGCCAATCAAATGTTCCCGATGAACTACAATAACAGATGAATGATGTTGGGAAAAGCAGAGGGCTGAATGCGTTCACCGTGTTTACTTTCCGCAGCCAACCCTACACAGCGTGTGCCGACTTCTTCCTATTCGTTTAGCCTTCTGTCCGTCTTTGTCCCCGTAGGACAACAGGACCGGCGACCTGTTTTCGGAGCAGTGTCCAAAAAACGCACCCCCCCCATGACAGAGGACATCCCCCTGTCTGGGACAGCAGGTCCATTGGTAACCGGGAAAGAGTCCTGCTCACCAGCTGACGAGGCCGGCAGCCACGGCGGACCAGGTGACACAGCAGGAGTTGGGCCTCTTGCTCTCCTCCTCCTGGGCTTTCCGGCAGCAGCACAGGCAGCTGAGGTAGATGGCCAGGCAGAGCAGGTTCAGCCCCAGTCCGGCAGCTGCCACGCAGGCCAGGAAGATCAGCGACTGCCGGGAGACACGGGGGGAGAGAGTGTATGGTGAGGGGAGACAGAGGAGGTGGAAAGAGAGCAATTTTGAAATACCTAAATGTCCGTTTTCATGTCAAAGACAGGATTCCCTACGTAGAGACTCTGCACGGGAAGTCAACCGACACTGATCACTCAGATTGAATCATTTTAGCGTTTGTTTACAAGCATTATAAGTTTGCGATTCGTAAAGGAACACTAAGGTCTATGGAATTATGTGCAGAGAGGAACCCAATGAGGTGCAAAAGAATGATAGCCGCATTCATGCACATGTGACAGGAGAGAAGAGCATCCATTTATCTTTTTTCAGTTGTGGAGCAGGTGTTTACACCCACGTCCTATTCCTTCTCTATCAATCCCTCAGAGAGACCTGAAGACACAAGATTAACTACCCAGACAGAAAACCAATGGGACAAGATCACCTACCCAGAAAGCTTACCAGGACAGATCTTTTTTTTTTACAAATGACTTGCCACTGGACATCTGCATGTCACCAACCAAAGCCGATGAGGTCAACAAACTTCTAAACAAAGAGGCAGTCAGCAACAGGATGTGTAATTGAGTCACAAAGCTGTACTCATTCTTTAAAAAACACACTCATGCACAAACCTAAGATCAACATTTCACTAGAGAACCCTACCCATTTACTTAGTGTATGCTATTAAGATATTTTTTACACATACCTTTTCTGAATATCCTACATTTATATACTTATAGTTTTTGAAACCGAACTCTGTTCTTAATCCCTTTATCTAGGAGAATAAATCACAGTTTAAAAAGAACATTTGTACATTTAAAGCATTATATTTTCCTACTGGTTTTGTCCCAGAATTATCCCGCTGTTTTAGAATGGAACAAGGATTGACACCCCCAAATCTGTTGGCACAGAGTTAATGTCCCGTATCGGTCTTGCAAAGTCACTTTATAGTCAAAAGACCATTCACGCATAAGACAATCCATATTTGGAAGCCAGTTAAGGCTCGTATTGACCTTAGACCAATATCAGTCATTCTCTTGATTGTAAGGAACTGTCCCTAGCTTCTTGTAACCTCAAAAACATTTTGATTGCTGGAGAGAGAATCAACACCACGAGGGCTCTATACCAGAAATGGATCTGTGCCTCATTCAATCCACTGCGGGAAACCCATGACCTCGGATGGCCCATTACAGATTTGTAGATTTACATTTCTTAATTATTGCCCCAATGGTGGGAATGGGTTGTGCCATTTCATTTGTTAGCTGACCTTCTCTTTGTTAAAAGATGATAAAGTTTGCCATGAGTGTTCCCTTACATTAATACCCAGTGAAAGTTACAACTACCACTTAAAAGATACTAATTACACAAATTGACTTAAAACAAACATCACAACGGAAAGATATTTCCATAAGATTTGGTTTATTTCTGTTTATTAAATAAGAATGAGTTTTTTAGTACCTCCATTACAAGTTGAAAGTCTCAGATCAGGGCAGGCTCTAAGCATAAGCAACATAAACGTCACTCCGGTCCCCCAAACGCTAGGGGGCTTCTGACCACTAGGGACTGCTAGAAGAGGGGGGCCCCAAATGGAATTTAGCTCAGGGCCCCCAAAAGGATAGAGCCTGCCCTGCCCAGAATTTACATATTACATTGTTCAAGATTGCTGACTGCATACCAGGCAACTAACGGTAATTCATCCAGCTACTCCACCCCTCCATCTGTTGAGAAGCAAGAGACGCAGGGATGCCTCATGTTCCACTTCACAGCTACATGCCTCTCCTGAAGAAGGGGGGGGGGGAGCTGGGGCTCAGCTGCTAAAATCAATATATAGCTGTAAATCTGGAACCCTATCCCCTGTGTAGTGCACTTACTTTGACCAAGGTGCTGGCATGGGGACACAAACAGAGAAGGTGACCAGACGTAGTAAACTAAATCAAGATCACAGGAGGGAGTGTTAGGAACCTCAGTCAAGGCCCTCATCATCTCCTTCGATGATCTAGGTGTGAAAGAGTCTTTGTGCATTTGTCCGGACCTGGGGCCTCATTTATCAAGCGTGCGTACACACAACCTGTGAGAAAACCATGTGTGCAATCATTTCTATGTTCTATATATATAGTGCTTCAGATTGGAGGTAACTTTTTGGTTTAGGCATCACCGATTTGGTTTAGGATTCAGCATTATGGCTGGGTTAGTTTTAGGAATAAAGGTTAGGCTAGTGACATTAGGGTTAGGTTAAGTTTAGGTTTCACATGTCCGCAACAATAGAGAAATAATAAAAGGCCAACAGGCAGGACGTGAAAGGAGGGAGGGAGGGGGAGGTCTACTGTATAACAGAGGTGAGGACACGGGGCAGTCGGGTGGGGGAGGGGTTACAGACCAATGCATCTGCCACCAGTACGGAAACCATTTAGTAGGAGATTGGGAACAGAGCCCCAGTAACCGTCCCCACCCACCCATTGCCATGGCAACGGCCATGTTTGCCGGTTGTCCTCGTTCCTCCAACGAGGAAGGACTGGGGATGAGTGAAAAGGGGAATTATTCTAGCCTATTTGAATTAGGCAGCATGTGACAGGCGGCCCCCCTGGAACTATGCACACGGGATCTTGTGATTCCTCCCAAGAAACCAGGGAGGGATGGAGGACGGAAAGAATAGAGCGCTGTGGTGGAAGAGACACATTTTATGTTAAGACATAAGAGCTAGAAAAAATAAACAAACGCTATTATGGTTTGTCCTGCTTTTAAGGTGCTCATGTTTTTAACAAAAAAACGATATCGCATGTAGGGGGAAAAGTGGGGGGGGTGCAAAAATAATGGCACATCAATAATGGATCGGCTGTATTCTGCAAGTCAGCCCCCCCCCCCCCCCACACACACACCATTAAAAATGGCTTCATACTTTCCCTGAAAACACAATTTATCAACTGTGGTCCTGGGATGCACATCATTATTCATAAAAAGATGCAATTACAGACGGAGAAGATGATTTTACTCAAACCGGCTATGATTCATCCATCATTTGTTACTGGATTTACAGCAGAAGTGAGAGCAGTTGGGTGACAGAGGCTCGACTGCAGAGATTACAGCTCCCGACTCCACTGAACTAAACCAGACAACTACATCCTTCCTCAGCACCACTTTTCCCCTCCTATTCCGTTTCTACTTCTAATCCCCTGATTCCCGGGAGAGGGGGCTAGGTGGCGCTCGAGGAGGGTGAGGGGAGGAGACTTAGTTAGATAAGAAAAGAGATAGTGAGACAAGGGGGAGAAGAGAGAGAAGGAGATGAGGGGGGGGGAGGCTGGACATCAGGAGAGAGGGAGATGAGAAAGGGGGGAGGAAGGAAAATGAGAGGCTGGACAGAGTTTTGAGGATGTGGGAGAAAACGAATAAAGCCAATTGCAGTTTCTGTGTCGTTGTAGACAGTGAGACTTGGGAGCCAATGAAGTTTATTCATCCCTGTTCATTCCATTTTTTATTTGACCATGTACGTTTGACTAAGAACACATTACCATATTTAGCAACAGCCCAGGAGTAATGGCAAGTCCTTGTAGTCCCGGATAAAACTACATATTCAGCCGCCCATCCCACATCTCTATGAATAGCCTCAACTACATACAAGTCTAAAGCAGGTTGGCTCTAACTCTTGGATGGAGAGACCTAAACAGCTACATTAAAACATGCTAGTGACATATGTCAGTAGAGAACACTGAAGTGAGAAACATGTCAGTCAGTCCTGGCACGTCTCAGCAGCTCTGCATCACGCAGAGAGTCGGCACGCCAGGTTGGGTAGACGTGATGTAAACCCAAGGCTGTGCTGCGCTTGCACTTTTGTGTGTGTCTGTCCTGGATGGCTGGAACAGGTGGTGAACAGCTGTGTGTAGGTGGATGGAGGCCAGTCCCTAGGCACTACGCAATCTACTTGGGACAGACGTGCACCAATGAAGACAGGGGCAAGGCAAAAGTCACGTCAGTGATTTAAAGTCGTAAACAAGTAAGCTTATAAGCTTATGTGCTCCTGCATAGCCGGGGATCAGGAGCTTTTTGATTGTCGTGCATCACACAGGGTTGGATTATAATGGAATACATGTTACAGGGATTAAATGATCCCATTAGGATGAATAAGTAACTTTAAACAACCTGGATTATATATTCATTTGGAATAAATGGGATCAGGATGGTTTTGGGTCTGCATTTAATGTGACATTTAAAAATGTTTATGAAATAATTGAGTTAATAGCTACTATGGGACCTTGGGAATACATTTGTCTTTGGATTCCATCTAGGACACTCACACGATGTGTTACACATTAGAAGGGACTTTGGCAATGTCTCGATATTACATAATGCATGTTCTTTTCCCCCTACACTTCATTTTCATTTGATCATTTTATGTGATGTTTTCATGAACTTCCCAATACCATTTTGAAGCATTTCTGTCTTTACAAAAAATAAACCGTAACCTAAAATGGGTTCATCTACTTGAAACATTACACAAAAACTAGATTCAATTTGTACAACTGTCATGAAATGGTAATCAAGCCACTTATGGCTAACATGTTTAATAATTTTGCTAGCTAAGTATATAGCCTATTTTGAGTGAATTGATTAGAAGGCAATGCTATCACAAATAACCTTTCCAATCATGAGAACTACTTAAACTAATAATTTTGTGAGCTACTCTCCCATTAAATGTATCCCCAGGTGTTTTGTATACAAGCGAAAGTAGTGCACAACATTTTGTTAACGTAACTGGCATAACTATGCAATTAAGAACAAGGGGGTGTGGTTAAGCGCTAGCGGCTAAGAGCTGTTATAAGGCAAGATGCTGCTCAACGTTAGACCTCAATGTAAATGTAGCAATGACCGGATACCCTGCCGGCGCGACAGCGCCAGATACCGTGACATGTCCAGATTTGATAGGAATTAAATGTTGACTCCACTCAGCAATTTCCCCTTAAAGTTATTGTTTTTCAGGTCAGCTGTATCCGCATAGGATTCCCCTTCATGTCACATTGATTAGATGCTTGCATCTCTGAATATTGACTCAATCTGACTGCTCACCTGGATCTGACATGAAGCACCACAAAAGAGCCAGTTTGTGTAAAAACAATTTTCTACCAAAATGTCTGAGAACATTCTAGTCCCAAGGTTTCACAATGTTGATGTGGGGCAATGAGGAAAACAAATCTCATCTAAGGAGGGTTTTGCATACAAAAAAAGATTGAATAATTTTAGAAGGCTTATTTTGACAATAAAATAAAATATCACAACTATTGCCCATCTAGTTGATGGTTTAAAACGTAAACCGTTTAGTATTGCTAATAACATGGGGGGTACTATTCTTGAAACAAAACAATGGCAAGTGAAGACACGCACAGCCTTAAGGACACGGTTTAGGCAGAAAAATGATTAAATCACAAGGCTGGCAAGAGGCATGCCCCCATCTCTAAATGCCAATGAAGCAGTCCGCCCCTGTGTGTCTTCCTCCCTCCCCCAGTCTCAGCCTGTTCCATCCTGACGGGGAGGGGGTCACAAAGCTGGGACACCATTAAGAGTCTGCAGTGTCAAGTAGAGCAAGGCAGAAAAGTGAGGATGGCAAAGTAGTGAGGAAGAAGAGGAGGGCAGAATAGGGAGGAGAGAGGAGGGCAGAATAGGGAGGAGGAGAGAGGATGGCAGAATAGGGAGAAAGAGAGGAGGGCAGAATAGGGAGAAAGAGAGGAGGGCAGAAACCCGACACAGGAGGTGTACAAACACACTGACAACGTTGTTTACTGGGCAACTAACATCACGGTTGATGATGTATTTTTTTAGTTGCTTTCCACAATATTTTTACTGATTCTGTTTATGGAGCCAGAAGTACTTCAGAGGCAGATTTCCAACACCACCGGTTATTCCACTTGAACTCTCATTTTCTTCTGCCGGAGGGGTTTCACATTACCTCAGGAAGTGATTTGCAACAATTGACGTTTTGACATGTTTACACTATAGAAATTTATGATCTGTCAAATGTAACAACTTGGGTCATCCGAGCAAAACCACTGGAGTGTAAGAACACTAACAAAAAGCTAGTCAGAACAACCGTATCTGCATGGAGACTGGGGTTGATGACCTGCTGCTGGGCCAGACAGGGCCTGCTCCTCTGGGGCCTCGTGTATTGTGTGCGAGACCACCACTCGCAGCTGATAACGTGTGAGCAGAAAGACGATACTGATGAGCTCTGATGTGTCTCCTCTGGGACTGTTACAGCAGCAGGGAAGGTTGTAAAGATGCGGCCTGGAATCTTTGAAAATGAGAGCTGTTCAAATGTGCATAACCTATGATCATTTACTCTCATAATTCACCATAAAACATTTGTGCTAAAACATTTAAGGACCCGCTTTGGCTTGAGATGGCCATTTTACCAACAGTGGCCAAAGTATCCCAGAACGCATCTTTAATTACTTGTCCAAAACACCCTGCGTCCCACCTTTGGTTTACCTCTGAAATTAAGCAGGGTCAGACATATTTAGTCTTTGGATCGGAGACAATTTCCTGCTGGAAGTAGAGTTGAGTTGCCACTTTACTCTTGTCTAAATGTAAAACACCCCAGGGCAGAGAAGGTTACATCTTTTAAAGAAAAGTGTAATGGGTCCGACAAATGCAACTGACCACGATGTCATTTATCAACACATCTCTTTGTGGCATCATGTTTACAGTGACCACAATAAGTCCGAAACAAAGTTTTGACTGGATAATTTCCAAAAATCATCAATGATAGAAAGTGACTGCTTGACATGAATTGGCGTTTGCTCTCGACCAGCACTTTTCATAAAGACTGGGTCTAACTTCTTTCTAGCCCCTGAATTAAAAACATTACAGTACAGTTCACACTCAGAAGAATAAGTATGTCAGTGCAATTATACATAACATTTCAGGATGATGATGATAATAAAGCAATCTCACACAATAATGGTATCGAAGAGAGTTGGGGAGGAGAGGAAGACTCCAAGCCGGCAACGCAGGATTGATATTGTTGCAGACAAAGCAATGAAACATCAATAAAATTGAATGGGGATGTTGTGACTTCAGATGACCCCAGGTAAGGCTTTGACAGAAAACGCACAAGAAAACCCCAAAAGGGTTCTGCATCTGGAGAACAGACCACTTCCTTAAGCAACCACCGAAGGGAATCCGGGGAAATGCTTGCTCAGTATCTGGCAGTAACTTGTGCTTCATACACACTTGGACTGTTGGATTCTTGAGGAAAGGAAACTAGCAGAGGGAGGTATTGAAATATGCAAAAGACCCTACGGCGACAACCAGTGGAAGAAAGTCTTATGGAACCAAGAATCCAAATTTGCCCATTTTGCTTTTACAAAGACAGAACCTTGTGTGGAGGCCAGTGGTCTGTCGACGTCTGGGGATGAATTTTCAGAAACAGTGTAAATGAAATCAAACAGATTCTTCATTATGCTGTGTCTTCAGAAAATTGAACGTATCCTTCAGCATAATCCAGATTACAAACACTCTGCAAACTGAAAAAGATTTAGTCGGAGCGGACCACTGAGGAATTAATACTCACAGTAGTATAGTGGCCGCCTCATAGCCCCGACCACGAGGAGAACGGAAAACCGAGACATAAAGCAGGCAGTCAGGAAATTAAAAAACATAAACAGATCACATGAAAGGGCTTGAAAAGATACTGGAGACCAACGAGTGATTGAGAGAGCAAGCACATTCTCTAATGTCTCACATGATAGCACACGTCTACTGTTGCATTTAAACCATGTTCATTTCAGCCACAGACTCCGTGGGCCTTTCATTTGTAACAAGCAAAAGAAAGAGAGCCATAAAGGGGGTGATGGGAGAACCTCAGTTCCAGATGAAGGAGGTTGTGAGACAGAGGAGGACAACAGAAAGGACTTCTGCAAGAAAGGAATGTTCGGAGGAAACGAGGCGGAACAATGTTCGGAGGAAACGAGGCGGAACAATGTTCGGAGAAGCCGAGGCGGAGCATCGTTCCCTAGGAGTCTCAGAAGGCCAAGCCATCGAGGCAGAAAGATCAGAGTGTGTGAGTGCGTGTAGTGTGTGTGTTTGACGTTGTTCTAGTAGTGTGCTAGTGCCTGATAGAACGTTTGTTCATTAGGCCCATATCACTCCCACGTGGCGATGCCACACTAACATAATGTGGTCCTTTTTATAGAAACACTAAGTATATGTGGCAATACCATCAAGCTGGGACAGCTAGACTGCGTCAGCGGAAATCTTTGGTCCAGATGCAATCAGTTCTCCTTCCAGACTGCATGAGTGGATTCTGGAATCCTTCGCCAAGCCCAGGGGATGAGGACGGGTCAAATGAAATCTGTTCCTCTGCAATCATTTGGAAGAGGTTCTAGACTATAGTCCGCCTAAGTATTCAAGCCTGGTTAACGCACACTAAAGACTGCATTCCTTCACACTGGTTCAAGCAGGCCCTGGTTTTACAGTGGGCCACAGACTGCATTGGTTTCTATGGCCTCGGTTATTTAATCTCTCCTGGGGACCCCCAGACATCTCCAGTTGTAGCTCTGAACTTGCCCACCTGAGCCCAGCAGTCAAGGGCTTGATATTTAGTCGAAAAGTAGCGGGCGTAATAGCTCTGTAACGTAACAGCTGGGGATACCCCCGGAGAGGTTTGGTAACCGCTGCTCTACGGCACGAGGAGCTAATCCGATGGATTTGTCCGAGTCGGGTTATTAACACGGTTGGATAGGGTCACCACATGACGACTGTCTGAACTAGGCCTTGGCCCCTGGGCCTCACACACACCGTGCCTTCTGGTGGCAGAATGCTTGAGACGAGCTGGCGTGTGTAACTGCTAATTGATATTAATGGAAGACTTACAGCGCGCATGCCGATCTTTCTGCCTGCAGCGTCGGGGGGGTGTGTTTGTGTGCTTCCTGTACCTCAGCTGCCAGGTCCTGGCCTGGTACGTCACCCAGCACGTCTCCCGCGAGGGGCTGCCAGTTCTGTCAGTCTTTTATCATCAAATGCACAAAATAACAGTGTAATATTAAATATTATAAATGTACGTTTAATTAAAATAAAATGATCATTGATCAACGGAGCTGGTTGAGAAGCCTTATGGCCTGGGGAAAAAAGAGGAAGTACATGCCCTAATGCTTCGTTCATGTCTACCAGACGGCAGCAGTGTGATCAGATCAAAGCCTGGGAGGCTGTAGTCCACGATCCTCTCCTTAGTTTTGCAGACAGTGAGAGGTTATTGTCCTGGCACCATGTAGCCAGGTCCTGTACCTCCTCTCTGTAAGCGGTCTTATCGCTGTTGAGACCCAGGGTGGTATCGTTCGCAAACTTAAGGTGTTCATTGGAGCTGCGTGTGGCCATGCAGTCATGGGCAAACAGGGAGTTCAGGAGGGGACTGAGTACGCAGCCCTGGGGGGCTCCGATGCTCGAAGACAGAGTAGGGGAGGTGAGGTTTTCCCATACTCACCACCTGGGGTCTGCTTGTCAAAAAGTCCAGGATCCAAGGTCCTGAGCTAAGGAATAAAATTGCAGGCACAGTAGAGCTGAATTCTGAGCAGTAGTCCCCGAACAGCATCCTCACGTATGTGTTGCCTTTTTCCAGATGGGAGATGGCCTTGTGTGTTATTAATGGGCTGGTGGTATTTCAGTAAAACTTTCCTCATATTTGCCCTATTGAAGTCTCCGACAACATCAAAATCTCAGGGTGAGCATCCTCTAGTCCACAGGTGTCAAACCGGATCCACGGAGGGCCGAGTGTCTGCAGGTTTTCGCCGTCACCTTGTACTTGATTGATTAATTAGGTCACTAATTGGTTAGGTCTACCCTCACCTGGTTGTTTAGGTCTGAACTGGGAACCAATTTACAGAAAAAACTAAAACCTGCAGACACACGGCCCTCCGAGGAACCGGTTTGACACCCCTGCTCTAGTCCATTAGTCTATTTACTCTATATAGGTCCACCAGCGTGCATGTTTTATTGACCTGCGGGAATATAAAGACTGCTGTGATTATAAAGGAATTCCTGCAAAAGGTAGAACGGCCTTTTATAGTTAAGAGCTCCAGATCTTGTGAACAGTGTGTTAAAAAAAAGTGTCAGCGTTAGCCAGCTTCACTCTCCACAGTTGCCGTATTGGTAAACAAATCAGCAGCAGGATAAAGGAATCTCAGCAAGTGCTCTGGTAAATAAAGAAAAGGTCTGTATTTAGTCAAAAGAGCTAGTCAGTTTTTGCTGACTTGAAGGCTAATTCCAATTTGTTAATTGAAATAAGAGGTAAAAAGTAATATTGACCCAATACTGATGGCAACCGTCTGTCATCAAAGTCTAAATTAGAATTCTAAGCCAAGCTCTCAGATGTATTGGTGCAGCCACATTGGC
This sequence comes from Novumbra hubbsi, assembly GCA_016801125.1. NCBI lineage: Eukaryota > Metazoa > Chordata > Actinopteri > Esociformes > Umbridae > Novumbra > Novumbra hubbsi. The sequence goes on from JACXGK010002796.1 coordinate 45,975, forward strand.
TTCCTTGTGAGAAGTCAGAGTTAGGGGTCTAGTTTATAGATAGAACAACAGGTGTATTTTCCCTGGCCGGCTATGGTATCTTTGCAACCTTTAGGTTGCAGCCATTTAGCACCAACCACATTATTTATTAAGTTGGGCCCATTCGTTTCTAACCATTTTCCAGAGGACTAACATACCCAACAAATAAACAATGTAATGGTGCTAACAACTTTGCCTTTCCTCAGCTGCAGGCTTCTGGTGAGGACTCAGAGAAGAGGCGAAACAAGAGCAGCGCTCTACTTGTTGCCTGAAGGGACAACATCCATTGTTAGGGAAGTGGACAACACCACTTCCCTGTTCCCTTCAACAACGCTGGATGAATAAGTGTAGACCCTTTGAAACACACATTTCTCCCTTTCTCATATGTCTCATACACATATTCCTAGAATTTTGAAGACTAGTCTATTCTCATTGAAAATGCTATTTTCCCTAAACCCACGGTTGAATGACAAATAACCCGTTACTGCTATGTTGACTTACACTTTATAATCGTTCACAAAATAGTACCAATGCAGTGAACATTTTCAAAGTATCTTCAGCAAAGTTTAGTAATTGGTAACTCTAAACTATATTTTCAGTGTAATTTTCACCACCCACACACGCTAAGACAAGGAAGAAATGCAATAAACTATTTTAGTGAGACATTATTTTGGGTTGTCCTTCTTGTTGTGGTGGGAGATGAAGAGTACAGAAGATCTCAATTCTGGAAGCCCAGCACTCAACATGAGTATCACGCCTACAGAAATGTCTCTCCAGACAATCTATTTGCATGCATTCACTCTTGCACAGACACGCAAGTCAAAATACCCACAAACAAAAGGCATGATGCTAAGACAATACAACAACCTTTTTGCTGTAGGAGCGCATGAGCTTCAGTCTCGAGGATCATTCATTTCTCAGGTCAGATGACTAATAGACTGGAGCCCTTGTGGACAACTACAGTAGGGAAAGAATTTGCAGTCCAGACATATTAGAAAAATTATAAAACTGCCTTCTTTTCATAATACACACAAACGTTAATTCATGAATGCATAGATTCAGCATATGTGTGCACGCACACACACACACACACACACACACACAAAGAGGCCCTAAGACCATGACCCTTGCATTCCACTTAATTCTTCTGTGGGATAAAGCCAACCAGCCAACTGTAGGAATTTGCAAAGATTGGCTCTACTCAAACTGGCCAATTATATTGCATCTTGACATGGTCATGTGTGAGCCGCGCATGGGGAGGGCCACTGAGACAGACGGTTGATTGGTTAATGGCAGCCTGATCTACTAAAGCAGAGTATAGACAAAAGACAATGACACTGAGTGTAAGGCAGTCAACTATTTTGATACAAACTTTACTGATTGGAATTATTCATCATCAAATACTCAGCTTTTTTGGAGGAAGAGCCTATTCTGTCTTAGTAAAAGAGCTCTCAAGAACAAATGTAGAAAACGCTCCATAAAAGTGGCCCTAAACACCTGCACAATGACTATCACCTTGTGCAAAAACTTGTGCACACAACTAATAGCTGATAATCTGTACTTTAACATCATAGTAATTAATTGGTTACACCTATGGAGTACACAGCCAAAACAAGAATGTATATTAAATGTAGAATAAGAATTCACTGTAAGATGGGAAAGAAACAATAGTAAAAATATACATGAGGTACACATGAACAGTTTCAGAGTGGTTTATCTACATGCTGGGTGATGAGCAGAGTTTTTAGCGCGGAATAGTGTTGCAATCTAGTTGCGTAGAGATGACTGGATGAGGTCTGATCAGTCTCTGTGGGACTGATGTCAGATTGCTGTGAGCCAAGGCAAGGAGGAAAGACGCTGTTCATGTCAAGATTTCACTTGGTGATAATTAACCTTCTGATGCTTCACACACACATATACACGCTATCATTTTGGGAGCTGTGGGTGAACAAGGTGGAAGGAGTCGGCAACCATCTTGTACGGTTACATGGAAGACCTGGAGGGGCAGGCAGGCGACAGCCGACGACGGCCCTCCTCAACCAGTTTCTTTCAGCTGTTGTACATCCGCTTGTGGGCCTTCTGGGTGATCACTGAGGGTGTCATCCTCTCACCTCAGGTTGTGGGAGAGGATGGTCTCAAGGAATTCGAATGATTCAGATGAACTAACAGCTGGTCCGTAACTCAAGGGGTTAAGGTGGGAGGCATTTCAAACGATCAACCACCATTCTGCCTGAGTCCAAGTTATCTTGACCGCACCAAGCCAGCAGGAGAAAAGCTTTCTGTGGGAAATGTACAGGTATATTTTTTGACCATGTGACTGACCCTGGCACCCAATAGCCAGGTCATTTGGTCAGGAAACCTGGTGCAAAATATTACGGTTTTAATATAGAAGTCACTGTATATATATATATACCATTCAAACTTTCTTTTTTAAACGCTCATAGAATGTTTGGACCAGGTTGTGGCAATGCCATGCCATTTATAAGCGAACATTATGTTATTGGCAAGGACAAAGAAATCTAAGGATTTTCATTTCAAGCAAAGTCAGTAAAGAGGAAGTCCATCCTAAGGTCACAGCAGACTGAAACACATTAAAGCGCTTGTGATTTTGGCAAAAATGGAAGGAAAAGCTTTCCATACATCTTTTTCATAAAAAATGTGTCGAAGTTGAAGTGGGCGGAAAAAATCCCAGCAATTTCGGGCCACTTCCTGGTGATGATCTACTGTAGACCTCGTCCGTCTTATACTGACATGCCAGGCGTATGAGGCGAAGGACTTAAATCATATCCAGTGTCAGTCAGTTCCGCTGATAATCATAGTAATAACATTGTCAAGGCGAGTGAAGCATTAATCTGAACCACGAGAGCCATGAATTGTGTAATGTTATGGTCTAACAACTGTATCAATTAATTGCGTTCAACTTGCGTCATGGGTTCAAGAAGCCAAGTACAGGAATACATGCAGATAGGAAACCATATGATCAGGATGCCTGGTAGTGGTCAATGGTCTCCCTTTGAGACCCTTCCTCCCCCCTCCTCCCAGCCCCTGAGGGTCTGCCTGCCCCCCTCTCCACAGTGTTAAGACTTAATGGAAGCAGACAGCTAGTGACCCGCACTCCCCTCATCGCTCTCTCGCCACAACCGTTTCATTTCCAGCGCTAAGTGCTCCGTGGATCAATGACAGTGTGGGAGTGGGAGTTTTAAAGGATGGGTTGGTTGCTTCTTAAAAAATATGGACGCCGAAAATTGAATAAACGTTTCGTACATGGCTACAGTGATCTGCAAAACATATGGCCAAACCAATGACAGGGTCACCATCCTCTCTAGGGCAGCTGGTATTTACAGTTCCTACAGCCTCTGCTTTCCTGGTACTTCACCGTTGGCTAGTGGTTGTCAAGGTCTTTATCTCTCCAACCCCCATCTCTTTCCTTTCTCTGCCTTTTTACTGCCCCCTACTATTACCCTAACACTGTTCCATGACACGCTTTTGCCCCGAGAGCAGCGGCTGCCTAATTAGAACCAGTAGACCTAGGGGGGGCCACTCAACAGCTGCTTTGAAAAAAAACATCCTGTAAACTGTTTGTCTGTTCACACTACAGAACGTATTCCTAGTAATTCAGGTCTTTGTGGAAAGTAAGAGCTAAAACACTGTTAATCCAATGATTGGCTGGCCTGGAGGGGTTTGGAAACATTGTGCCCAGTCCTTATATTAACCCATACCATCATGCCCGGTCCTTATATTAACCCATAACATTGTGCCCGGTCCTTATCTTAACCCATACCATCATGCCCGGTCCTTATATTAACCCATACCATCATGCCCGGTCCTTATCTTAACCCAAAACATTGTGCCCGGTCCTTATCTTAACCCATAACATCGTGCCCGGTCCTTATCTTAACCCATAACATTGTGCCCGGTCCTTATCTTAACCCATAACATCGTGCCCGGTCCTTATCTTAACCCATAACATCGTGCCCGGTCCTTATCTTAACCCATAATATCGTGCCCGGTTCTTATCTTAACCCATAACATCGTGCCCGGTCCTTATCTTAACCCATAACATCGTGCCCGGTCCTTATCTTAACCCATAACATCGTGCCCGGTTCCTATCTTAACCCATAACATCGTGCCCGGTCCTTATCTTAACCCATAACATCGTGCCCGGTCCTTATTTTAACCCATAACATCGTGGCCGGTCCTTATCTTAACCCATAACATCATACCTGGTCCTTATATTAACCCATAACATCGTGCCCAGTCTTTATCTTAATGAGTTCTTAATACTAACCCATTAGAGCCAGGCCCTTTTTCTCCTAGGATCTGCTAAGAAAATCTAAACAGACCTAAATGCAATGTTTACTAGGTTAAATCTGTGTTATTTGCATAATACCATGTCATCTATACTACTCACTCTCTTCTGGCTGAAAAAGTAGGAAACCACAACCTGATACGATGGCCCAATCACAAAACCCTTTTAATCTCTTTATACTGCACTACTTTTGACAAGAGCCAAAAGTATCCCCAACCGCGGTCAAAATTAACCCTCTAAAGTTGCCTTTTTTTGGGCTGCAGGTTATCAGGTACAGCGAGGGTCAAATCTCAGTCTCTACTAACCTGCTGGTAGTTCTGATCCGGGGGGGTGAACGTGTTGTCGATGGGCTGGAAGTTCAGGTTTACATGAGGGAAATTGTGTAACCAATAAATCCACCAAGGTGCAATATAATCCTCCCTTACTGAAGACATCCCGGCAAGAGTTAGTCATCCAATGTCTAGAAATGCGTTTATAGTCTTCTTAGTAAGCGGAGAGCTCAGTCAGTCCGGCGTAGGAAGCATCCTCAGTCACGCCTTCTCAAACAAAGCTACAATGGATAACCCATGCTGAAAATGTAAATCCGTTCAAGCGAACATAAGACAAAAGATGCAGGGAGACAGCTACAAAATAGCATCCCACTAATATCAATGGTTTACGTGTCCCGTCGATTCGATTTAAGCCAAAGCCATTCTACAACCAATATGGTCC
>JACXGK010002797.1:0-13755 GCA_016801125.1 Novumbra hubbsi
ACGCACAAAGAGACGAGACACACAGGGGTTTAAGTACCCAGCTGATTGGGGACAGCTGTGGGGAATCAGGGAAGGGTGCCTTCACAGGACATGGGAAACAGGACAAACATACACGACGGCGCTAGAAGGCCGGCGACGTCGAACGCCGGGGAGGCACGCGCCCGGAGGACGAACCGCCACCAGGAGGCGACGTGACACAAAGTCATGTATCACCGCCATGTATCCTAGCCGTGTATCACATTCATGTATCACAGCCATGTGTCACTGCGCAAATCACACCCACATATCACAGCCACTTATTACAACCACGTATCACAGCCACATATCACTGCCGCAAATCCCAGCCACGTATCCCAGACGCGTATCACAGCCGCGTATCACAGCCGCGTATCACAGCCGCGTATCACAGCCGCGTATCACAGCCACGTATCACAGCCACGTTTCACAGCCATGTATCACAACCACGCATCCCAGCCACGTATCACAACCACGCATCCCAGCCATGTATCCCAGCAACCATCACTTATCTAGTTTTGTAATTATACAGGAACACTGTGTTTAAAAGGTGCCATGATCCTTAGAACACTTAGAAATAGTTCATCCTGCTGAGAACCAGTTCATCCTGCTGGCAGCCAGACAGACTGACAGTTATTCTGGTTCACGGGTAGGATTATGCCTGGAGGGAGATAGCGTCTGTGTGAGACTCACCTCACTGTAGGGCGAATCCCAGCTGCACTCTTCCTCCTCTGAAGACCTCTTCCTGGATCTCCCTCTGCCACTAGACAACTGATTGACATCTGAGTCTGAAGACAAGGAAAGCAGTGGGAGATGCGTTGGGTGGTAGAGACTTTATGAGGTAAAGAGGTTTTTACAAGGTAAAAATTAAGCCTTAGGCCCACACACTGTTCAGAGGGAGTGTGAACACGAGGTGACATAAGAATTATGAGGCTTTTGTATTTACATTTTGGATTACATTTAGAAACTTCTTTAGATAATTTAATGAGAGAAACACCCAAAACATCATGAGGATGTTATGATACAATTAAAAGTAGTGAGCATAAATTTGGTGCTTGGAGGGTTTTAAAACTGTTCAGAAGTAAGCTGATATGGTGGTTACTGAATCTGATGTAAGAACAATTCCTGGGGTTACCGTACATGTAAATGTCATTGATTTATGGTACCTTTATATTAAAATAAATTCAGATTTTTACCCTATGAAGGATATTTTAGGAGGACTTCCTTTTTAATGCTTTAGCAGACATTACAGCAGGACACAGTTTAATTGAAGGGGGTAAAAAAAAAAAAGCAATCAATACAAATGAATTATTTTCCATTATTTGGTAATTTAAGAACAGATCAACAAAGGGTTATTTTAAATGTTGCAATTTTACCCAGGCTAGCGCTATTTTGAGTGTTGCGATATTCCCAGGCTAGGGCTATTTGAAATACTTAAAGGCTTAACTCCATTGTATCATATTTGCAGTGCGTGCTGCCCTAATACACACACTGTAGAGACCAGACGTACTCTTACCCTACGAGGTTTGGAGTCTGATGGTTTTCAGGTCATGGCCCCCACCTGGTGTCCCTGATTAGGGGGTTGCAACTAAATAACTTAGTGGAACTGCCTTCTAGGTCCAGAGTAGAGTTTGAGGGGTATAAACTATGGGACGTTTGTTTACCTTAAGACAGAAGTATAACCCATTACATGCCAGGAACTTCCTACTACATTTTAAAAATGATTTGTCATGAGACAATGCCAAATTAATGACGAATCTAGTTCCTTTTCTTTCTTTCTACAATATAAATGTGTTGTGTTGCAGGGCTGGCCTGCATTATATCTGTCACAATTTAAGTTCTATCTAACCTCTTGTACAATGTTTGGTTCCATCCTTGTGTAGCTATGCTCTGTTTTGTTTTTGTATGTTAGTTTCAGTTTTGTTCTACCTTAGTTATTTAGTCCTCCATTCTAGCCTGTGTCCTGCCTCTCAGCTGTTGAGCTACAGATGCACTTTAAAGCAGCCTTATTCAGGGGGGGCAGTATTCATGCTATGCCCTACCAGGCCCTGACAACATTTACAAAAATCACTCCGTTTTTTGTAGCTAATTGTAGCTTATTATACTTTATATACCAATATGATAAAGGAGGCTGCCCTTATCAGAAACTGTGTGTAAATTATGCAAATTACCATCTAAAATAAGACACATTAATGTCTTGTTTGTTACTCATTCACACTCTCTTTCTAAAAAGACACAGGTTTTGAAGGGACTGAAAGCTGGCCTGTGTGTGTGTGTGTGTGTGTGTATGTATTATGGAGTTGTGTGTGTGAGTGTATTATGGAGTTGTATGTGTGTGTGTGTGTGTATTATGGAGTTGTATGTGTGTGTGTATTATGGAGTTGTGTGTGTGTGTATTATGGAGTTGTGTGTGTGTGTATTATGGAGTTGTATGTGTGTGTGTATTATGGAGTTGTGTGTGTGTGTGTGTATTATGGAGTTGTGTGTGTGTGTGTATCATGGAGATGGTGTGTGTGTTTGTATTATGGAGTTGTGTTTGTGTGGATGTATTATGGAGTTGTGTGTGTGTGTGTATTATGGAGTTGTGTGTGTGTATTATGGAGTTGCATGTGTTGTTGTGTATTATGGAGTTGTGCGTGTTTCTGTGTGTATTATTGAGTTGTGTGTGTGCCTGTGTGTAATAAGGAGTTGTGTGTGCGTATTAAGGAGTAGTGTGTGTGTCTGTGTGTATTAAGGAGTTGTGTGTGTCTGTGTGTATTAAGGAGTTGTGTGTGTCTGTATTAAGGAGTTGTGTATGTATTAAGGAGTAGTGTGTGTGTGTATTAAGGAGTAGTGTGTGTATTAAGGAGTAGTGTGTGTGTGTATTACGGAGTAGTGTGTGTGTGTATTAAGGAGTTGTGTGTGTATTAAGGAGTAGTGTGTGTGTGTATTATGGAGTAGTGTGTGTCTGTATTAAGGAGTTGTGTGTGTATTAAGGAGTAGTGTGTGTGTGTATTAAGGAGTTGTGTGTGTATTAAGGAGTAGTGTGTGTGTATTAAGGAGTTGTGTGTGTATTAAGGAGTAGTGTGTGTGTATTAAGGAGTAGTGTGTCTCTGTGTGGACCTGCAGGTGAGGCAGCATCTCCATTCTGCTTGGGGCTGAAGGGGGAGGGCGGCTCTGCACCCGTCAGTGGGCTGTTTTCATTGGTCATCTCCACACCACTGTCATTCTCTGATAGACCCTCGGCCACAGGCATGTCCCCATTCACCTCAGCCTGAGGACAAGAGATGGATAAAAGGATTAGCAATTAAAACATACGTTGTTTCACCATAGTAAAACACTGGTTCAGATTATATAATAGGCTTAAGGTTAAAAGGAACCAGTCCAGATAGATAATAAAGGTGTCTTGAAGTAAAATGACAATGTTTAGACATGACTTTGTCACAGCAACAAAATGTGGGCGGTCTAGGAGTTAAAGTTGATACATCCGCTGCACATGTTCTCTTTCAGGAGAAAAGTCTCTCCTATATTTTCCCACCATATTATAGAAGTAGAGGAGGGGTGTATGTGGTAACGGGAGGGGTGTGGGACATGTCCAACACTCAGTGGGGCATGTACAGGGCAAGCCTAATACACCCTATGGTACTTTCTCAGTACAGAGCTAAACATGTTCATGTTTTATGTCTTCATTCGGTTACGGTAGTCATGAATAAGCATTACACCCCTAGGCCAAAAGTATTGATATCCTTACATTCTTACATTCATCCTTACAGAGGCCATGATGTTCCTGTTTCAACCATACAGTTTAAGTGTTGCCTACTATTAAGTGTGTATTTTTCATTGTGTTCCTTGTCTATTTAAATTGTTTTTGTCTTGCATACATTTTGCATATTTGTTATGTTCAAAGTGCAATAATTACCAAAACAATTGTCTGTTTAATATTTTAGCCAGATTCGCTGTTGGTTTAATTTCTGTGATTGTGAACTGTGTTTCTGGGTTCCTAGCTAGCTAGCTGTGAAACGTCCTTTGGGAGACTCCTGACACACTTGCTAACCTCGCAGCGAAGCGTAAGCAACTATACAGTGGGGCAAAAAAGTATTTAGTCAGCCACCAATTGTGCAAGTTCTCCCACTGAAAAAGATGAGCGGCTTGTAATTTTCATCATATGTACACTACAACTATGACAGACAAAGTGTGAAAAATAAATCCAGAAAATCACATTGTAGGATTTTTACTGAATTTAATTGCAAATTATGGTGGAAAATAAGTATTTGGTCAATAACAAAAGTTTATCTCAATACTTGGTTGTATACCCTTTGTTGGCAATGACAGAGGTCAAATGTTTTCTGTAAGTCTTCACAAGGTTGTCATACACTGTTGCTGGTATTTTGGCCCATTCCTCCATGCAGATCTCCTCTAGAGCAGTGATGTTTTGGGGCTGTTGCTGGGCAACACAGACTTTCAACTCCCTCCAAAGATTTTCTATGGGGTTGAGATCTGGATACTGGCTAGGCCACTCCAGGACCCTGAAATCCTTCGTTGCCCGGGCGGTGTGTTTGAGATCGTTGTCCTGCTGAAAGACCCAGCCACGTTTAATCTTCAATGCCCTAGCTGATGGAAGGAGGTTTTCACTCAAAATCTCACGATACATGGCCCCATTCATTCTGTCCTTTACACGGATCAGTCATCCTGGTCCCTTTGCAGAAAAACAGCCCCAAAGCATGATGTTTCCACCCCCATGCTTCACAGTAGGTATGGTGTTCTTTGGATGCAACTCAGCATTCTTTGTCCTCCAAACATGCCAAGTTGAGTTTTGACCAAAAAGTTATATTTTGGTTTCATCTGACCATATGACATTCTCCCAATCTTCTTCTGGATCATCCAAATGCTCTCTAGCGAACTTCAGACGGGCCTGGACATGTACTGGCTTTAGCAGGGGGACACGTCTGACACTGCAGGATTTGAGTCCCTGTCGGCGTGGTGTGTTACTGATGGTAGGCTTTGTTATTTTGGTCCCAGCTCTCTGCAGGTCATTCACTAGGTCCCCCCGTGTGGTTCTGGGATTTTTGCTCACCGTTCTTGTGATCATTTTGACCCCACGGGGTGAGATCTTGCGTGGAGCCCCAGATCGAGGGAGATTATTAGTGGTCTTCCATTTCCTAATAATTGCTGCCACAGTTGATTTCTTCACGCCAAGCTGCTTACCTATTGCAGATTCAGCAATACCTTCGTACTTTTACCCCAGTTGATCGGTTGACTCAGCATATACCTCCAACTAAAACAACTACCTGCACACTTCCTGCGACTCTCTTTAAGACGTGCCTTCCGCCCCTCTGTCCATACATCACTCAAATAGTCAATCTCTCTCCCACGGGACTGTCCCCTCAAACTACAAAACTGCTGCATTCACATTAATCTTAAAAACTCCTGGTCTGGACCCAACCAATTTTCATAACTTCCACCTCACCTCCAACCTCTCCTTCCTTGCAAAAACCCTACAAAGGACTGTTGCATCCAAACTGCAATGTGATCTACTCATCAACAGTTTAGTTGAACCTCTTTAGTCTGGCTTCCGACCACTCCACAGCGCTGAAACTGCCCTCCTTAAGGTTGTCAACGACCTCCTCATCTCGACTGATGCTGGTGCCCTCAACATCCTTATCCTCCTGGACCTGAGTACTGCGTCTGATACTGTTAAACATCAGATCCTCCTCACCAGGCTCAAGACGATGTTGAGTGAACCGCAATCTCCTGACTACACTCATACCTCACCAACCGTACCCCTCAATGGCTGATTCAGCTGCTGTCACACAGGGTGTCCCCCAAGGCTCTGTTCTTGGCCCCTTGCTCTTCATCATCTACATCCTCCACCTTGGTCAGATCCTTCGTCACTTCAAACTCAACTTCTAGGGCACCGCTGAAGACACATTTACCTCAGCACAAAATCTCTCACCAACGCACCTTTGGTCCACATTGAATCCTGCCTATCAACAATTGAAACATGCAACAAAACTTCCTCAAGCTCAACAGTGAAAAAACAACGACTCATATGCACTAAACTCACGCTAACCAAAACTGGCACCTTCACTCTCACCATCGATGACACCATTGTCTCTCCCTCTCCCCATACACACAACCTAGGCTTCATTCTAGACTCCTTCCTCAGTTTTGAACATCACATAAAACAGACAATCAGACCATCTTTATCCACCGCCTCAAGCCTCATCTGTTCAAACAAGCCCACCCCTAGCCCCTTCCATTTCCCTTTGTGCCAATCTGAGTCCTTTTCTTTTTGTTTGTCTGGATATCATCCAAACATTCTCCTAGGATGTTGTATGTTCTGTATCAAATGTAAAGGGTCTTTGGGTCGCAGAAAAGCGCTAAATAAGTGTAATGTATTATTATTTATTATTAGATTCAATAATAAGCAATAATAATCCAACAAGGAAGTTGCACAGAAAATACAGAAACGTGAGTGCTGACTGCTAAGTTGCTGTGCAACCATCCATAACAAATTTCTAAACCTTAAAGGGGCAGCAAACCATTTCCTTATGAACTTATTAAGTTAATGTCAGTGACAGAAACAAACAAGGCTAAATTTGCTGATGCACTGTACAGAAGCTTGAAACTACTAAAATAAAAGCCAGGCTAATTTAGAAAAAAAAATACTTTACATTCTAATTACTTTTTTAGTTTTGAGAAAATAAATCTGTCAGACTATTTTAAGCAAGCGTGGAGTTAATGACAATTCATCCCCTGAGGGCAAGCTACACTCATACTCAGAAACCAAACTCAGACCCTGTATTACTGTAGAATTCAGGAGGAAAATCTGATACATTTCTCTCTTCTTTAGAGAATGCTGTTAATAATATTGAAGGGGACATCGACTCATCATCTAAAGTCTGTGTGTGTGTAATTGTGTGAGTGGATGAAGGAACATTCATTACAACACGGATCCCAAATGCCCACACTTAAGCAACAAAGACGTGGTTCTATGACTAAATGGAATGTTCTTGACTGGCTGAATCAAATCCAACAAGGCATATGCTGGACTTCTATAAAGGAAGAAATTACCCAAAACAAACAGGAAGATGGCTTCAATGCTGAACTGACTAAGCATCACTAGGGAAGATACCCTGGTGGTGTCAATGAGTCACAGACATCAGGCAGTCATTGAATCCAAAGTATTTGCAATCTGTTAAAAAATGCTTTATTTAAAATTCCTTTGTGTTACCTAAAATGAGGAGACCACATTCACTGTCCATTTTATTAAGTACAACTGCTTGTTAACGCCAATAGACAAATATAAAGCATGGTGAGAGAAAGCCTTGCCTCCTGCTGTTTGATTAGAAATTCTAGGATCTTAGTTTACATGTTGGTTCATATGGCTGGATCATTTAAGCAAGATAATAGGAGCAAGTCCATGTATTGCTTAATATTTTAACAATAAACCCATACAATCTAGCCTTAAGAAGCAGCCAGTGTAGAGAGACTAATAATGGAGTTGTAACGTTTGATCTGAACACTGTAACGGAGTTGTAACGTTTGATCTGATATTGAACTCTGTTACTACCTGTTCCTGCCACATCATTTCCTGTCTTGTCATTTCCTGTCACTCTGTATTTAAGCCATGTGTTATCTCTATGTGTTCTCTGCCTTACTAAGCGTTCTACCATTAACTTTTGATGATTGCTGTTATGACCATGGCTTTGCTTTTCAACTCCCGCTTTTGGATTGCTGTTTTTTGGAGTTGTCTGCCATTGGATTGTTTTACCTGTGCTTCGACCAAGGCCTGTGACCTGACTAAGAGCTGTGACTATTGTCTGGATTTTATGCTCATCCTTTAATAAAGACCTGCTTATGGATTCCACTCAGCCAAGTCAGCATACTCATATCTGGTAATGGAAAAGGATACTTGGCTAGATGGGTAGTGCAGACTGTAAGTTTGGTTGGGCAGTTCCAGACAGTAAGCGTGACATTGAGGTGACCACCAGACCAATTCCTTTTCCTTCCATGAAAATTGTGGGTCGTGAGAAGATAACCAAGGATATCCAAGGACAACTGGGTTTCATGGTGATGATATTACATAGAAAGTGATTTCTCGAGATCAATGGAGCTCCTGCCTACCTAGTTTGGGAGATCCTAGATTCTCGCAGGAGAAGGGGTCAGATCAAATACCTTGTAGATTGGGAGGTTCGAAGGAGAGATTGTGGGTAGCAACTAAGGACATCTTAGATTCATCACTCATCAGAGACTTTCACCAAGCCCACCCGACTCGTCCGGCACCCAGACCAAGGGGTCGTTCTAGGAGAGGAATCTGTAGAGGCATCTGTAATGGTTGATCAGGTACCAGTCCACCAGAGGGAGCCATCACCTGAATATTGAACTCTGTTACTTCCTGTTCCTGCAACGTCATTTCCTGTCACTCTGTACTTAAGCCATGTGTTATCACTGCCTTATTGCGAAGTATTGCCAGTTCTCTGCCTTACTAAGCGTTCTATCATTCTCTTTTGATGATTATTGTTATTACCATTGCTTTTCTGTTCAACTCACACTTTTGGATTGCTGTTTTTAGGATTTGTGTGCCATTGGATTGTTTTACCTGTGCTTCGACCAAGGCCTGTGACCTGACTACGAGCTTTGACTATTGTTTGTATTTTATGCTCAGATCCATTAACAAAGACCCACTTATGGATTCCACTCAGCCTACATCTACCTAGTAATGTGTCTGCATTTTTTTATTCTAGGTCAGATTTTAGCAGCCAGGTTCAGCACTAATTGTTTACTAAAAGTGAATTAATTAATAAGGGTAACTGAAAAAAAGAGCATTGCAGTAATCTAATCAATGTTCAAAAAAGCAGCTATTGAACTATGTCAAAATCCCAAAACATACCTTTGATTTGGCAGAGGATATGCTATTCAGACATACAAACTTATACTCAAGTAATACATTTTCACATCAGTAGTGTGCTGAATGGCTTATCATAAGAGAGAGTGGTGCTACTGGCTGACATGATCAATGGTTGAGGAACGATGTTGTTAGTTCCAACTGTGAATCAGATGCACAGTGGTAGCTACAGGAACACACATGAAAGTGGTATGGATCTTTCATTTTTTAGGATATTATGCTTCAAATGTTCTAGAAGCCCTTGATAATGTCACTGGCATTGTGAATCCACAAAACTACAGTTAAATCTTCCATTAAAATAATGGAACACATAATGGAAAAACACATTGCACTGCACAACTGACATTTTTATTTTCAACCCAGAAATAAAAAGAATTGGCACTGGCCATCTCCACATTTGATATTGGTTGTTTGACTCGAAAAAGCGTGTTTTAGCGTAGGGTAGGGAAGCACATTAAATCACTACTTCACAATATTCATAACTCAAAAGCATGTCATATTTTGATACCAATCTCAGCAGCGTGTAATGTACATATTAAAGTTTACAGCAGGTTTTGTTCTTATTTTGAGACAGTTTTCACTACAGAGACTTCCTCCTAAGGGAGGCAAAAGCCCTTGGCCTTGGGAACAATGCAGGCGGCTGTGGGATATCAGGAATCTTCCCCAGGAATGCCAGACTCAGACACGGTTCCCTTTCCTTCCCACCACAGCTGTCTTCCAGTGACATAGTGACTCGCTAATGCAGACATCCAACAGGCCATGACACAACCCAACCCAGGCTAGCACAGAGCACAGTTCAATACAATACAAAACACTCATGCTCTCTCACAGTCTGGGAAACCAGAAATACAATACAAATGCTATAAAATACATAAGCAGGGTCTCCATTACTCTCTTTCCCATCCTTCCTTCCCTTCTCCCGGTTCCACTGATATATGATCGTATGGATCACATAAACATTTCAATGCTCTAATGACGTTCTATAATGTTCAATGCCCATTAACTCCACAAGAGCATATCTAGAGGTACAATTCATAGGCACTATTACACTTACAATTTACACTCTTTGAAATTGCTGCTAGTTTATATTGTTATGTATATATCCTTTAAGTTTAAATGTGTTTTTTTATTCTATATATTTTTTTTAATTTATATTTCTTACTTAATATGCATTTGACAATAAAGGATTTCACTTGACTCCTCAAAAACTAAATGAAGGAGAAAAGGGAGCCCTCAGGCGCAGTGAGATTCCTTCTGACGCACCTTCAACAGTATCAACCCAAAGTGCACCTGAACTAGGCCAACTTGGGCCTCACACAGAATAAAACAGTAGGTCACGGCACAATACAGAACTGCCATAGGCCCCAATGCACCCTGGATAAAGGGATCATTAATTCCAGAGACGGGGAGTGAGAGGTCGAGAGAGAAAGGAATAGAGGGAGGGAGGTAGACAAGGAGAAAAATAATTAGAGGAAAATGTATGTATAAAGAGAAAGGCAAAGAGAGAGAAAAAGATAGAAAGTGACACAGCCACATAGGCAGGCCCCCTTCAGAGTCTATCTCATTAGTGAGATCTATACTGAGAAAAACACTTTATCCAAGACCAAGACACCCCTCTGCGAGGGTCAATGCTTCTTCAGCTACACCCCTCAACACCCCATAGCCCCGTCTGTATCCCTCCTCTCCTCTCACCCCCACATCTGGCCGGGGGGGTAAGCTGCCACTCGGGATTTATGAAAGTTTACCGCCACTCTATAGTATTTAGTATGCATGCCACTGTTCTGCAAATGTAGCTGACTACAAATGCGCCTGAAAAATCAGAAGGCATGGCACCAGATCAGTTAGTATCAGACAACAGTATCATTCTGGCCTGGAGTTTGATTTAGTGAGCATATATCCCTCTATACAGAGATTAGTAAAAACCCAAATCAGGAATTACATCAACCAAAAACAAGTCCAGATAGAAATGCAGTATTCAATAATAACTCAATAATAACTGCTGGTCTATCTGTCATTGGTTGACATGCCCTTCACGCACATTATCAGTCACCAGGGCACAGTATTTTCTTTTGAAATATAGCCACTGTAGTTAACAGTCTGTTTTGAAGAAGTGTAACATGCACCTGGTTTCAGTATGAAAGACATTTCTTACTGAAAGCCACTTAAGTAAATGGAACCAGTAATTTTTTCCCCACTCCTCAGTTGTCCAGTTTTGGTAAGTAGATGGCCACTGACACGTTTCCACACGTTCTGTTCTATTACATTGTACACATCACTGTTGCACAGCACCATTATTTGCCTTTTCCGTGGCCTGTGGGTTAGCTTGCATGATCCCTTTGATCACTTTCTTCAGAAAAATGTGTTCTCCCCTTTTTCTCTTCTTCCTTTTTTTTAGTCACTCCATTATGTTTGAAAAGCCCAGCGTAGCTGTTTCTAAGAGGCTGGAATAAGCACACCTGGCAGCGACTATCACACCACACACAGGGTCTCTTGTAACTTGGGGAGGACGCTGCTTGGGTGCTGGGGCACATTTATATGTCCTTAAAGATTAGATTCATCTCCTTAAACAAGAAGGACTTCATCTAGGAAATCAAAGTATTGCATAGCTACCTAAAAGCATTTCCTCTGATTATGTACTCTTACAAGAAACCAACATGAAACCAACATGAACTATGATTCCCACTCCACACATTGTTGATGATATACAGTGGGGCAAAAAAGTATTTAGTCAGCCACCAATTGTGCAAGTTCTCCCACTGAAAAAGATGAGAGAGGCCTGTAATTTTCATCACAGGTACACTTCAACTATGACAAACAAAATGAATGACAAAAAATCCAGAAAATCACATTATAGGATTTTTTATGAATTTATTTGCAAATTATGGTGGAAAATAAGTATTTGGTCACCTACAAACAAGCAAGATTTCTGGCTCTCACAGACCTGTAACTTCTCCTTTAAGAGGCTCCTCTGTCCTCCACTTGTTACCTGTATTAATGGCACCTGTTTGAACTTGTTATCAGTATAAAAGACACCTGTCCACAACCTCTTTGGCCAAGACCAAAGAGCTGTCAAAGGACACCAGAAACAAAATTGTAGACCTGCACCAGGCTGGGAAGACTGAACATGCAATAGGTAAGCAGCTTGGTGTGAAGAAATCAACTGTGGGAGTCATTATTAGGAAATGGAAGCCATACAAGACCACTGATATCACCCTCGATCTGGGGCTCCACGCAAGATCTCACCCCGTGGGGTCAAAATGATCACAAGAACGGTGAGCCAAAATCCCAGAACCACACAGGGGGACCTAGTGAATGACCTGCAGAGAGCTGGGACCAAAGTAACAAAGCCTACCATCAATAACACACTACGCCGACAGGGACTCAAATCCTGCAGTGCCAGACGTGTCCCCCTGCTGAAGCCAGTACATGTCCAGGCCCGTCTGAAGTTCGCTAGAGAGCATTTGGATGATCCAGAAGAAGATTGGGAGAATGTCATATGGTCAGATGAAACCAAAATATAACTTTTTGGTAAAAACTCAACTTGTCGTGTTTGGAGGACAAAGAATGCTGAGTTGCATCCAAAGAACACCATACCTACTGTGAAGCATGGGTGTGGACACATCCTGCTTTTCTGCAAAGGGACCAGGATGACTGATCTGTGTAAAGGACAGAATGAATGGGGCCATGTTTCGTGAGATTTTGAGTGAAAACCTCTTTCCATCAGCTAGGGCATTGAAGATGAAACGTGGCTGGGTCTTTCAGCATGACAATGATCCCAAACACACCGCCTGGGCAACGAAGGAGTGGCTTCGTAAGAAGCATTTTAGGGTCCTGGAGTGGCCTAGCCAGTATCCAGATCTCAACCCCATAGAAAATCTTTGGAGGGAGTTGAAAGTCCGTGTTGCCCGGCAACAGCCCCAAAACATCACTGCTCTAGAGGAGATCTGCATGGAGGAATGGGCCAAAATACCAGCAACAGTGTGTGACAACCTTGTGAAGACTTACAGAAAACGTTTGACCTCTGTGATTGCTAACAAAGGGTATACAACAAAGTATTGAGATACACTTTTGTTATTGACCAAATACTTATTTTCCACCATAATTTGCAATTAAATTCATTAGAAATCCTACAATGTGATTTTCTGGATTATTTTTCTCATTTTGTCTGTCATAGTTGTAGTGTACATATGATGAAAATTACAAGCCTCTCATCTTTTTCAGTGGGAGAACTTGCACAAATGGTGGCTGACTAAATACTTTTTTGCCCCACTGAATATCACTCCATTTTCTGTTGCTGATGGAGAGTCACAATTTCATTGTGGAGAGATCCACACAGCCTTAGATATCCTAAAGTATAGAAAGGCCAACATTTTGTCTCAAGTGTTTAGACATTTGTTTCTTAAAGTACCATTGGCTTGTCAAAATATTTTTTATATTGATTTTTCTTTTTTTATATTATAGGTCCACAACAATTTCTTCAAAATTCTAATCTAGTTAAAGACATTTAAGAGTGGGCTGGAGTGTTTCTCTTGTAACCCACCAAAACAATTTTATTGTATTCCCCTGTCTGATTGAAGTGGCTTGAAGATGGATTCACCTCATGGTCCTTAGTTTGGCCATCTCAGCCCTAAAAACTATTTATCGACCAAACATTGACAATTTCACTTTTTTCAAAAATATCCTGGCCTATACACCTGCCATTCTCCTACCTTTAAGTCACTTGGATTAGTTCTGATGTATTGTAAATGTGCCACTATTAAGGCCCACCCCAAATATGTGGGATTAGTTCTGATGTATTGTAAATGTGCCACTATTAAGGCCCACCCCAAATATGTGGGATTAGTTCTGATGTA
>JACXGK010002797.1:13855-41690 GCA_016801125.1 Novumbra hubbsi
ATTAGTTCTGATGTATTGTAAATGTGCCACTATTAAGGCCCACCCCAAATATGTGGGATTAGTTCTAATGTATTGTGAATGTGCTACTATGTCTCTCCTTACCTTTACAAAACAAATCAATAGACAAATACCCTTAAATAAATGCTCAGAATCCATAAGTGAACCTCATAGTAATTGCTTGATATCCAGACCTTTTGAATATTGACCAAAGAGATTTTCAATTTACTGTTATATTTATACAAGGCTACATATTTTAATTAAGAGTTGGTAGCACTAAGTCCTGGGTTTTACCGATGTCATGTGGTGAATTGGTAAAACTGAATAATTAATAAAAGTGCACATAATGGAAATGTTATCGATTTGGAACATAGCATTACCCATATATTTAGTTGTGTGATGCCCCAATTGGATTTTGGTTGAACAAAGTTGAGCTAGTACATTTATATTTTATTAGGACAAGGAGTACCTCTAAAGCCCTGCACAGAAAAACAGCTGTATTGACCGCTTCACGAAGCACATAACACGTCAGGCCAGATGTATGTGAATTTGCCAGTTTGCATCTTTCCGGCCAATTGATTATGCACATTCAGACTGAGAGACACAGGCCAGTTGAGTAAGGGAGGGAGTCTTGGGGCATTCTTTGGTAAATGCAGGAGGAGGGGCAGTCAATAACATTAGGACACAAAGGGATGGAAGAAATGTAGATGACAGACGGGTGTGGTGACAACATCCCCACAATGATGTTGGCTGTTTTAATTCTGAATGGTCAGTTAGTTAGGAAACAAAAGGCTGCAATGTGGGAATCATGGGAGGCTTGTTTATTTTCAGCTATTAGCATATTCTTGATACCATTTCTTGTATTGATATGTTTTGATTTGTCTAGTCTTTATGCTGCTAAAAGCCTCTAACTAGCTTACCAACAACAACCAGTAACAATATATTTGAAATAAATGCTTATTGTGCTGATTCATTAAGGTTTTATAATTAATTGCAGATAAAATGCGAGCTGGTAACATAATTTGTGCCAATAAACAGAATTGTGGTTGGCATTTTGAAGCAAAAACACAGTGGAATAAATACAAGATGTGTGGAAAAGTAGTTTTGGTCACAAAATGTCAATGGGATAAATAGGTGTTTTTTCTACTTGCCAAAGCATATAGAGGGTGGCGAAGCGTGTGAGCCCTATAGTACAAGGGTGACCTGTCTTGACAAGTACTGAGCAACATCTGAATGCCAAAATCCCCCCCCCCCTCACTACTTACTATTGCTGTCATCTTGTCACTCTCCACCATGATGGATGGAGAATATTTGTTGGATGGCATCACCGTTTCAGTTGTCTTTTTCAGTGACTGTTACGAGGTTCTCTTCTAACCTAGATGTAAACCAAAGCAGACAGTGTAGCAGAGAGTTATTAACAATACAATTTTGCATCCTTTTCTGGTAAAACATATCTGAAATAACTGTATGTTTCCCAAAATTCCCTAAAAAAGTACATTTGAAAAGCATGTTTATATGTTTGCATTCAGTCATAACTTGAACAATTGAGGTTATAGCAACGACTACCAGGGTATAAATGATTTGACATTTAAAAAAAACAGTGAGATGGTGAAAGCATCACGCTATCATTTCCACCCTCTAACTCCATTCACATTAGAAGGTATTCATATTAGTTTGGTGCTGTAGCATTTTAAAGATTCAACATTTTAGGCTCTAATTTGAATTTTGATGACGCTATAATTGGACAAAAACCAATAACAACAACAAGATACATGCAAATTCACATTGCATGTTGTGTTTTTCTTATTGTTAGAAAAGAAAACGGATACAAAATGTTAAAGAAAAACATTACAATATATTTTCAGTTCTCACAACTCTCTAACATCTCTAACAACTACTGTCCAAATCGACCACCTAAACGCAACACTACAGTGCCTGAACATAAAGTGCTCCTCTGCCTGAGGTTTAAGGCCAGGGGCGGGGACACAGGACACTGGGATGGTAATGAGGCCGGGAGCAGACCAGACATGCCCATAGTTCCTGGTGTAAAGACACACACACAAAGGGCGGGAAGGCCCCCACAGATCAATAGTATTGTCAAACATGCCTCTGCAGAGAGAGTGAGGAATTTTTCTCAAAGTAAAGTGATTTGACCCCCCTGAGCAACAGGGCTTGTTAATGCCTGGTGATTAAGCAGTTAAAGGGTTCAAGTTCTGTATTCAGGTACTGCCGTTGTTACACTAGAGAGACAATTTCAGAAAAATCATTTCAGTCACTAAACAAATGTTATTAACAATGGCCACTCTGCAACATCCCATCAGAAATTAACTAAAGAAATCAGTGCGATTTAAGCAACTTGTATATCACTCTTTGCATGAAGATTTGTGTTAGCCTACATGTAGCATTTGTTCACCTGAATAAAAAAGAAATATCTGGTTATACACATTACTGTCAAATGAATGAATGGCAATTGTATGTCCCTTAGAAATCCTTTGAGCCTCCATCAAGCCAAGTCTTTAAGGGGTAACCCTGTGAGATCAACATTAAAAAAATAAGCCCATTTACAAGACCAGACAGCAGCCGGAGCTACAGGTGCATCCTGTAAACTATGGGACACAAACAGACACACACCAATTCACAAAACACGCTCTTTCTTACACACACACACAATGTAAAACCACACTAAAACTGAGCAAAAGCCATGGCAACGCAGAGGGTGAAAATGAAGAGGAGATGTATGGCAAAAAAGCCAGATCAAAGTTCTTAGAACAGCCTGAATGTCAGAGATAAGGCAGCATTGTTTTTTACCCAGAGGGGCAGTCCCTGCAAACCACCATTGATTCTGAAGTCTCCAGTGTCAAATGCAGTATTGCTACGTTGTGTGCAATAAGGTTAGCTGGCTCTGGTAACTGCTCTGCTTGGCTTCTAGCTTGCTCTGTTTAGCTGTTAGCTTGCTCCATTTGGTTAAGGGTTAGCGCTGATAATATTATCATCTCTATACAACCTGTAGTTACACCAGAGTTATTAAAATATATAATTTCTAATATTTTTTACCAGTACCCAAAGGCTTGCATGAAAAAAGAAACTGTTGAATCTAACTTTGTAATGTACTATTGTCCTACTTGGTTGAAAAGGGTCTCATACCATCTCATCTATTATCCAGTTTCTCAGGAATTTATTATATGCTGCATCAGTCCCAAATCTGGAAACTGTAATAGACAGCAAATGCCCAAATCATGACAGCATATGCCAAAATAATGACAGCATATGCCCAAATCATGACAGCATATGCCAAAATCATGACAGCATATGCCAAATCATGACAGCATATGCCAAAATATGACAGCATATGCCAAAATCGAGATCTTTTTACAGGACCAGATGTACCCTATGGTGCAGACACTGTTCCTTCATGATGTTTCAATATTCCAGGATGATAGTATACACACCGCTAAAGTATTTCAATAGGGGTACTTCCCTTCATGGGAAGTTCTGAAGTGCACAGCGCAAACTACATTTCCACCACCTACATCCTTCAAAGAATTGGGGGCTTTTCTAGAAAAAGTGTGCAATAGAACTACACATACACGACTTGCATGATAGCATTGCAAGAAGGATTGGTGGCAAAATGTGTCCCAACTCCCTATTATGTCCTTAACATTAATATACTGTATTTGCATTTACGTTATTTTGTCTGCCTCTGTGTGTACAGCTAATCAAGGGCATACGTGCAGGGGGAAATGTTACCCATAATGATTAAAGCAGATAAATCGGTGTCCCCTCCACTCCTACACCCTTACTGCTAGTCATCTAATGTGACCTGTTTGCAATTGTGATTAAGTCACTTAAAAGTAACAGCCCTTTTCCATGTGTAATATCGTCCACCCCGTAGACTTTATTTGTTATTGAAATTGGGGCAAACATAACCACTAATAACTACTCTATGTATCTCGAATAACAACATACGAGGACAATCCTCATGCTATGTTTCTTTGTGTGAGGCTGGTTTTTGTAATCTGTTTGATTGTTTGAAGAATGCATGAGGATAAATTATTCCATTATTAAATGATTACGTTTACGCACGTGTCCGTGAACCGGGTAAAGAGGGGTGAGACGAAATCACTGGCGCGTGCCATCACTCGCTCCATAGACATAAACAATCGAATATTTGTTGTTCTGAGTTAAAAACAACTTCCATTTGTGACAATCTAAAAAATATATCTGGACGTCCCACTAAGGCATGTCTAGCGCATGTCAAAGCCCCAGAATCATAGTGCGGTGGAAGCTTATGAAATGTGTCTCAATTTTCCTTGCGGATGCGGATAAGCACCAGCTCGAGAATAGAACCAACGTCCAGCTAAAACCACAAACTGGATATAAAACTCCGTTAAGAACACGGTCACGCTATATGTAACACAATGATTACAGATGTTCAAGACTTCAGGCGAATAAAAAAATATTTATACCGTAAAAAAGAAAAGTCGGTGAAAATAGTTAACTATAGTTAGTTGAAAAACAACGCACTCGAAGTAGACATAATTTTTAAGGAAATCGTGCCACAATACATGTATGCCAATTGCAGAATACTTTTTTCGAACGAGAAATTGAACATTCTCGACATTCGGGGTTTTCGTTAAAGTTTAGCCACCATTGAAATAAACTTATACTCACCAAAACACACTATTCGAATTCTATAGCCACGCGACATGTGTATGTTTTCGATGTGCGCGACGCTGAGCAACTCGATTAATAGAACCTGTGCAATATTAATATTAAACATTCCCATTATATTTCACGCAAAATATACCTATATTTTATGTTACTCTATATATCATGTACTTCCCCTTTCTTCTTTATCTCCAACTTAATCATACAGGCAACCTTTTTACATATTTTAAATCAAAATGTATATTTTTCTTGCTTCCCGAAACAAAAGTTACAAATAAGATGACTGATCTAAAATGTAATAAAAGTTACCAAACCTCATGCAGGAATTCTTACAGTCTCAAGTTGCATGCTTTCTAATAATATCCCGAATGCCTTTCTGCAGAAAGTAGCCTATTGTGGAAAGGCAACTGCACACACGTTTTACCTGTTGCAGTGGTTGTCGTTCCAAAAAAGAAAGAGGGGGAAGAGTTGAGATTGATTGGTCCTCTCTTACTGCTTGCTCACTGGTTGCCAAGGTGCCTCGAAGTGTCACTTTACTTACCTTAACCTATACCCTTGGGAGAGGGGTACAATATATGTGCGGAGTTCTCTTCTCCTCAAGCTTGCCCGCTGGAATCTTTTTTCTTTTTTTGCCACGGCATTCAGGCGTGACTTTTCCCGGGTCGCGAATCGCGCTTTGGTGGATGGAAGCTTGATTTACCTTTTTCAGTATTAACCCTTAATACACCTGTATTGCGTTGTAAAACATTGTTCTGCCACTGGTCTACTTAGTTCTTAGAAGTGCGGGTAGGTTAATCCTGGTTTTAAATTGCAAATAGATTAAAGCAAATAGGATGTTATTAAACATTCAAGTAATTAACAAGATGCCTTATTAACAGGTGTTGTATGGGAAAGGCTTTCATACTGTTTTTGAAGTTCACCACATTTTAGCGACCTTTCCATGACCATCTTAGTAAACATTGTAAAAATTGCGCTGTACCATTCTTACGGATTATCGTGAAAGAATCTGGTGATGGTGAGAAATCACAGACGCATAAATATGACCATTTACTCCCTGCAAATCATAAACTAATTATTATGTATAGTTTCCACGTTTGTTTATCGTTTATCGTTGTTAAACATTCTGAAGATCCTCACATGATGTTTCGACAATTGTTATCAGACCACTTCATCGAAGTTCGATGATCAAAACGTTTGTGCATCAGTTGCAACACAAGTTTAGTTTCACCCGTTTCTACCACTTTCGTAAAGCCGATACTGCATAAAACGTATACATAGGTGTTCGAAGTATTCGTGTTTAATTCTTCACAACTTTGTTACTAGCCGCAGATCGCCAGGTTGTACAAAGTCCTACAATACATGGTATACGCATGTTAAACAGTAGAGTACACGTGAATATGTTGCTCAAAATTTCCCCTAAAGGTAGTATCAGGGTTACTACAGGTCAGTAAAAACAATATGTCCTAATTTTAAAACCACATTTTTGGAATACAAAACCAAAACTGAATGCCCATTCCACCACCCGCATAAATAAGATACTAGATATATTGCAACATTTTTAGATAGCACTATACATATAATACAAATTCCTCCACATGTTTACGGTTTCTTCTTTCAAATCCGTGTTTGCTTTTCTAATCAACATTAGACATTAGTAGTAATAACTCAGGTATAATAAACGGATATATATGACATTTCCTCAATACTCTTCTGCCAAAAGATCTCAATGAAGGACTGGACAATAAAACTTTTAGCTAAAAATGTTTCACAGTTGGCTGCCATGTCATTAATGCATTTTTTTCTTCTTGATCTATGTATTGCATTTTAAAAACGGGATGCGTGGAAACTTGAATTCTGATTGGTTGACAGCTGTAGCATATTATACCTTATGCCACGACTATCACGTCACATTATTTCTTACTACTGAAATTGCCTTGGTAAACAGTTTTTGCCTTGGTATTGGGCAATCGTGTCAATCATTATATGTATGCAATAAGGCATCTCAGTTTTTTTTTATATGCTGCTAATATAATACGGCAAAGCACTGTGTCCAAACACTCCAGGTTGCTTCATTCTTAAATTGGCCATATTCCACACAATTGATGCTTGTTGCTTATATATAATGATGGACACATTTGCCTAATTCCGTAATCTAAATTGTCTATGTAATACAAAGGTGATGGAAAAATCTTAAGCATATCTTTGTTGCCTTAGACTACTTCATGCTTTAAACTATGTATATGTACTAATCATTTGCATACGTAATTTCAAGTAGTAATTGATTTGTTGAACACAGTTTTTACATAGGTTATCGTATTTAGGTAAGCTATATTGGATGTTTATGACCTAATGGAGATCTAATTTCGCTTAAAAATATGTTTTTGTGCGTTCAATAAATTCACAATTGTTGCATACTTTCAGAGTGGTTTATTTATACTCTTATTTAGAGTAGAATATATTTTCATAAAAAAAACATCTAAGGAAGTATCAAATAATACATTTATAGAATGCTGCATTTCGTGCAATTCGTAGGCCTATACGGTATTTTATAGCAATTTTAAAACAGTATTGTATAGACAGTATGAAAAATGGAATGTGCTGAATTGAATAGCAAGGGTGCCTATACAGACATTGATCACGGAAGTAGCCAGCGAAGTAAATATTCTGTGTGATAGCAACAATGTTACAACTGCAATTTACTAAGGATACATTACCAGATTCTGTGAGCAATGATTTTCTTAACTTGAACAAATTCAACGAGCAGGTGAGCTTTCAATAGAGTTGAGAATAAAATAAGAACAGTATAAATAATGACGTTAGCTTTGCACACGCTGCATTTGCCAGCAACTGCTTTAGTTTTTAGATTGTGAATTCACATTTGTCTTAGTCGTTTTCGAAACGTGTCGTTTTTAGTGTGATGTGTATTGCATTTTTTGTGTAGTTAGGCTATACTGACTGCAGATGATGTGCTAGCTAGGGTCAAAATATTCGATTGAGTCAGCCTTTCAGGGCTCATGACTAGGGTGAAATTATTGTTTATAGTATTGCGGGGGACTACCCAGCAAACAAAACCACGACCTCTAAACCAACGTAAATTATTAGTTATCACGGCATTCCGTCGCACACCTTTGTTGCAAAGTAATTTAAAGTCAATTTGGTGACTGCTGATATGTATCACCTTCTCTCAACGCGTTTCAGCGAAATTATTTCCTGAAGTTCCATATTAGCTCTCGATATTACAGATAAGCCACAAAGAAAGCGGGGATAATATAATCACATTTTGGCTACAGTATGAAGTCAAATGCATGTCCACCAAAGATGCGTCAGGGTAGAGACCTAGACCTAGTCAAGCTGTGGGCTGGCGAAGCGTGCGTCGTTATGGGCAAAACGTAGCACATGCTACGCATATTGGCCTATCAACAAATTGATAAGGTAATCAGCTAATTAACTCAAAACCCCCGTAAAGGTTTTCTAAGTATGTTATTTTATGCACTCAATACTTGGTAGGGGCTCCTGCAATTACTGCATCAATGCAGCATTGGCATGGAGGCCATCAGGCACTGCTGAGGTGTTACGGAAGCCCAGGTTGCTTTGATAGCAGCCTTCAACTTGTCTGTGTTGTTGGGTCTGGTGTATCTCATTTTTCTTTTGACAAAGGCCAGGCAAGTTGGCGGCCAATCAAGCATAGTAATACATGGGCAGCAAACCAGTTACTAGTTAGTTTTGACACTGTGGGCCGATGCCAAGTCCTGCTGGAAAAGGAAATCGGCACCTCCGTAAAGCTTGTCAGCAGATGGTTGCATTAAGTGCTCTATAATCTCCTAGGTAGACGGCTACATTGACTCTGAACTTGATAAAACACAGTGGACCGACACCAGCAGATGACATGGCACCCCAAATCATCATGGACTGTGAAAAAACTTCACACTGGACCTCAATCAACTTTCTGTGCCTCTCCACTCTTCCTCTAGACTCTCGGTACTTGATTTCCATATGAAATGCAACTTTTACTGTCATCTGAAGAGATGACATTAGACCACTGGGCCACAGTCCAGTTCTTTTTGACCTTCGCCCAGGTAAGACGCTTCTGACGTTGTCTCTGGTTCAGGAGTGGTTTGACACTAGGAATGCGTCACTTGCAGCCCATTTCCTGGACACGCCTGTGCGTGGGGGCTCTTATGCACTGTGCGTGGGGGCTCTTATGCACTGTGCGTGGGGGCTCTTATGCACTGTGCGTGGGGGCTCTTATGCACTGTGCGTGGGGGCTCTTATGCACTGACTCCAGCCTCGGTTCACTCCTTGTAAAGCTTCCTCAAGTTCTTGAATCTGCTTTTCTTGACAATCCCCTCCCTGTTGCTTGTGCTCTTTTTCCTGACACACTTTTCCCTTCCAGTCAACCTTCCATGAATATGTTTTGAGACAGCACTCTGCAAACAACCAAGCAATGACCTTCTGTGGCTTACCATCCTCATGGAGGCTGTCAATAAGTGTCACCTGGTCAACTGTCAAGTCAGCAGTCTTCCCCATGATTGTGGTTGTGTGTACTGAACCAGACTGGGGTCATGAGCAGAAGTTCAGAATCCAAAATGCCTGACATTAAAGATCTCGGAAATACCAGATCCAAAGCCACGGTTTTATTTACAATAATGGGGGCGTTCCAAAATATGCGTGGTGTGGTGGCTTCAACACATTCCTCCCTATTAGTCATCTAGAATATTGTTGTCAATCATTATGCTGATGACAAGGGATATTTTGTCAATCCAGTTACTACAAATGAGCTTGTCTAGATCGAACCCCAAGCCATTCTGTCTAACCCCTTTATGCTCCTGTAACTTGCTCTCTATGAATGCGTCGGCTAAATGACAAATAATAAACACATTTGAAAATGAATCCGTGTATTGTAGAGAACCAGTAAATACCTTTTTTTACCTTTGTCTCTGCAGCAATTCACACGGCTGACTGAGATTCTGTTCAGTTTCCTATTGGAGCCAAAAGAGGTAAACACACACATGCACAGATGGACACTCGGCTAGTCACGAGGGCAGACACACACGTGACTCTTTCTTCCCTGGTTTTGGTGTGTGTGTGCAGCCTGACAGGCTTATGCAGCAGCTCAGTGAGTTTGCAGCAGAGAATGGGATGAGTGCAGGGCCACTGAAGAACCTCATGAAGAGTGTCCTGCTGATTCCACATGGTAACACTGACAGACTACTATCACATACAACACATTTGACATGGCAGCATATGAATAACGTTTCTGGTCTGTACTGTTAGAACCTCAGGGATAATGTGTTATGAATAACGTTTCTGGTCTGTACTGTTAGAACCTCAGGGATAATGTGTTACTGTTAGAACTTCTGGTATAATGTGATACTGTGAGAATCATACAGATAATGTGTTACTGTTAGAACCATTGGGATAATATGTTTTAGAACCAGTGGGACAATGTGTTACTGTTAGAACCACCAGGATAATGTTTTACTGTTAGAACCACAGGGATAATGGTTTACTGTTAGAACCACAGGGATAATGTGTTACTGTTAGAACCATAGGGACAATGTGTTACTGTTAGAACCATAGGGACAATGTGTTACTGTTAGAACCACAGGGATAATGTTTTACTGTTAGAACCATAGGGATAATGTGTTACTGTTAGAACCATAGGGATAATGTGTTACTGTTAGAACCATAGGGATAATGTGTTACTGTTAGAACCATAGGGATAATGTGTTACTGTTAGAACCATAGGGACAATGTGTTACTGTTAGAACCATAGGGACAATGTGTTACTGTTAGAACCATAGGGACAATGTGTTACTGTTAGAACCATAGGGATAACGTGTTACTGTTAGAACCACAGGGATAATGTTCTGTATTTAATGTGGTAACAGCGACCCGAAAGGGACAAAGTGTTGTGGTTTATTTAATCTCAAAACATATATATGTATATTTTAGGTGCCCTTAAGAAAAATCTGACTCCATACCAAATCAAAGAGGACCTTCTCACTTTGGGTATGTCATCCCATGTACAGTGTCAAAGCTGCAAATACTCCATTGTTCACAGTCTTTATTGCTACCCAGTTTTGCATAATCTTAACTATAAAGCTTTATTGTATAGGACTCTGTGAAGACAAAGCAGCCTATTTTCTACAACAGGTATTGTAGAATATTTTATGTAATACCCTCTGTGTTGTGTCAGTACTCCCAGTACAGTATTAAGTTGAGAGTGAATGCATTCTTCTTTCAGTGGGGTGTCCACTACCCTATTCTGTCCAGGCTGGCTGTAGGGCAGACTCTCATGGTCAACCAGCTCATTGACATGGAGTGGAAGTTTGGTGGTAAGTTTATTTAAAGACCAATTATTGTAAACATACGATAGAAGATCAGAAGCACATTAGGTAGTGAATGATCCACAATTGTGATCATCCCCACCTTATATAGTGCAGTCATTTGAAAATTATACAATTCCCAGCTTGTCATCTTAATTAAATGTTTATTTGTCTCATACATGTGTATTTACATACACCTGGATGAAAATGATTACTTGTAGGATCCGTAATGTATTTATTCTCTTTGATTTTCTCTTAAACAAGTGGGATTTAGGTTCATTTAGATTTTTGTATCCACATAAAATTATCTGTAAGTGGAAGAAATGTGTATGCGTGTTTATGTTATTGTGAATGACTGAAACATCTTGATTTTGTCAGTATTCAGTTCTCCGAGTTAGAAACACCTTTGTCAGTGATTACAGCTAATACATTACGTATTTTCTTTGAAGAGGTTGAAAATCATGGCTAGACTATTCTGACCTACACTCTAAAAGCAATGATCCTCATTCATGAAACCTGTGTACAATCATATTTGAACTAAAAATTATAAACGTTTTTAATTGACAATCAATATTATCTTTGTTGTATCCTTGCGTTTGTAAGGTTTGAATTGCCTTTTTGTACGTAATGTGATAGACAAATAAACTTGCTTTGCCTTGTTTTCCCTACTTCACTCAAGCCTATAGGATCAACAAATCAAGATAATAAATGGTCATTATCATCTTTGGTGGCTGGCCTCTTGATTAGCTAACAGGTCTTCAATTTACTAGTGAGAGTATAAATAAACCTGTGGTTCTGGGTGGAGCAGTTATGATGTGCAATCTTGCTTATCTAAAGGCTCATGGTAAAGGTGTCATGGTAAAGTCTTTGATTGTCAAAAATTGTCAAAAATGAAATAAATGACTATTGGTTAATTAGCCATTTCTGGCTATAATTTATGATGAAATCTGTCAATTCATATGTTGATGATTACTACACCCGCATCAATTAAGGATGTGTCATATGTAAATAAGGACATGTACATCGCTTTCTCTCGTTCACTGTTTTATCAGCATTGACCTCTATGGTTATAAAAAAAAACAGCGACAGTTCTGTAAATCACACTTAGTTATGATCGTAGGTTTCTCCGCACGTTCTAATCTGAGATCTTTTCTGAGGTTTCATGAATGAGGGCCATTTTGTTTTTGGAGTATTCTTAATTTTTTAACTCTGGATGAACCTATATTTATGTGACTGTTACTCAAACCACCAATTAAACAACCTGTTTGCCTACAAACATCTTCAAATGGTTGTTTGAGGAACCATTTAAATCGGTGTTTGTTTAAGGTGTTCTTAGCGGACCACAGTGTCATTATGAAGAACCCCTCAAGGGCCTACCAATAACTTTGTCTTTTTATGTAGTTTAGGCTTACAAATAGCTGACAAATAGATTATCCTCTTTTGAGAAGCCAAATCATGCTAATGAGACGGTAAGTTTGGAGTGTGCGAAATGTCAATGTAAATAGCATCCTTGGTACATGTAAAAGAAGGTAGTAGAAACCAAAGGTACATGTAAAAGAAGGTAGTAGAAACCAAATGTACATGTAAAAGAAGGTAGTAGAAACCAAATGTACATGTAAAAGAAGGTAGTAGAAACCAAAGGTACACGTAAAAGAAGGTAGTAGAAATCAAAGGTACACGTAAAAGAAGGTAGTAGAAATCAAAGGTACACGTAAAAGAAGGTAGTAGAAATCAAAGGTACACGTAAAAGAAGGTAGTAGAAATCAAAGGTACATGTAAAAGAAGGTAGTAGAAATAAAAGGTACATGTAAAAGAAGGTAGTAGAAATCAAAGGTACATGTAAAAGAAGGTAGTAGAAATCAAAGGTACATGTAAAAGAAGGTAGTAGAAATCAAAGGTACATGTAAAAGAAGGTAGTAGAAATCAAAGGTACATGTAAAAGAAGGTAGTAGAAATCAAAGGTACATGTAAAAGAAGGTAGTAGAAATCAAAGGTACATGTAAAAGAAGGTAGTAGAGATCAAAGGTAAATGTAAAAGAAGGTAGTAGAGATCAAAGGTACATGTAAAAGAAGGTAGTAGAAATCAAAGGTACATGTAAAAGAAGGTTGTAGAAACCAAAGGTACATGTAAAAGAAGGTAGTAGAAACTGTCTAGAAGTAAGAGAAACAGAGACAAGGTAGCAAAGGGAGCAAGTAGGAGCTCATCTGTGGAAAAACACAGTCTGTTACAGAGAAACATTGGAAGTGTTCAAAGGAAACAAAATTGCTCTTCGTTATTGAATAAGCATGAGTATGTAAGCTGAGAAAGCCCCGTTTTGGATTGTTGGCTGTAGACCCATTCAAATATCTTTTGTGATTAAATGTACCATAACAATGCATACACATTCTTGAACAGTGAGCGTTTTAAAAACTTTCATTTAACACTGTCCTAATGGCTAAACTAATCAGTTACTCACTATGCAATTATAGTTGACTGCTATTTACTGTGAATGGGAATGTTAAGTACTATCTTTACAATGTAACGAATTGCCCTTGCATGTGTCTAAAACCCATGTGTATGGATGGGCCAAACCAAGCAGTGTTTTATTTGACCCAGCATTCTTGTTTGCTAAGTAAAAGCGCAGTTCAAGTTTGAATGTTGTCTGTCTCCACAGTGACTGTGGGGACAAGCGAACTTCAGAAGGTTGGGAACATCTTCCTGCAGGTATTGTTCATGCGGTCATTACTGTGACAATCGCAGACCTCATAATGTATAATATTACTATCATAAAGGACATTGGCATGGTGCACCGTTCTACGACACTATTAGACATGATCTTTACTTTTCTTTCAGCTTAAGTTGGTCATCAGAAAGGGGAACTCAACAGAAAATGTGTACATGGGTGAGTATCTTACTATACCGCCTCACAGTCAGAGTGTCAGTATCTTACAGGACCACCTCACAGTCAGAGTGTCAGTATCTTACTATACCGCCTCACAGTGAGAGTGTCAGTATCTTACAGGACCACCTCACAGTCAGAGTGTCAGTATCTTACAGGACCACCTCACAGTCAGAGTGTCAGTATCTTACAGGACCACCTCACAGTCAGTGTCAGTATCTTACAGGACCACCTCACAGTCAGAGTGTCAGTATCTTACTATACCGCCTCACAGTCAGTGTCAGTATCTTACAGGACCACCTCACAGTCAGTGTCAGTATCTTACTATATCGCCTCACAGTGAGAGTGTCAGTATCTTACTATATCGCCTCACAGTCAGAGTGTCAGTATCTTACAGGACCACCTCACAGTCAGAGTGTCAGTATCTTACTATACCGCCTCACAGTCAGTGTCAGTATCTTACAGGACCACCTCACAGTCAGTGTCAGTATCTTACTATATCGCCTCACAGTCAGAGTGTCAGTATCTTACATGACCACCTCACAGTGAGAGTGTCAGTATCTTACAGGACCACCTCACAGTCAGAGTGTCAGTATCTTACAGGACCACCTCACAGTCAGAGTGTCAGTATCTTACTATACCGCCTCACAGTCAGTGTCAGTATTTTACTATTCCGCTTCACAGTCAGTGTCAGTATCTTACTGTACCACCTCACAGTCAGTGTCATCTTACCGTACCACCTCGCAGTTTCTGTTCACTTTGTCTATTGTTCTTGACATTTGTTGTCTCTCTTTCTTTTTCAGAGTTGACCCTTCCCCAGTTTTATAACTTCCTTCATGAAATGGAAAGGGCTAAGGCCAGTATGGACTGTTTCAGCTGATCCTGTTTTCCAGGCACATAACAATGTACTAAACACAGTTTGTGTCCTGGAGAGACAAGAGACAACATGGATGGATATGGCACCTAATTCCTTTTAACGGAGAAGTACTATCTAAATAGGGTGCCATTTTGGACATGGTAGTTCAAAATAGAACCTAAAGAATCTGAAGGAATACACTTTCACTATTTAATTTAACAATCAAGCACATTAAAATCACCAAAAGTAAATATGTGATGGCCAACAGTACTGACCTGTAATTTATGGACATTGTTTTTTCATGATGTGACTCTTGAGTGATAAAACAATATCTTAACACTGCGTACTTTCCTTGATGTTTACATTGTCATATTAACAGGATGTTGAGTTGAATATGTTAATGGAGAAATACATGCTTCCAAAAAATTATATCTCTTTGTCTTTACTTTTGTGAATATACTGTATCTATACATAATCAAGCCCTTCCCTTCTGCGTGTGTTAATAGCTTATTGTATTAATAATCAGATCTGGCTCTGTATGTTTTATGTCTTCAACAATTAAAATAATCAGGCTTGGTTCTTTGTTTAATATGAGATCTTCTATTGCTCTGATTACTCATTCATTCATATTTATTTTATGTATTCATTTTGATTGGGTCTCACCCCGTATTCGTTGTGATTGGTGTCACCTCGTATTTGTTCCGGTTGGTCTCACCTCGTATTCGTTGTGATTGGTGTCACCTCATATTCGTTGTGATTGGTGTCACCTCGTATTCGTTGTTGTGATTGGTGTCACCTCGTATTCGTTGTTGTGATTGGTCTCACCCCGTATTCGTTGTGATTGGTGTCACCTCGTATTCGTTCTGATTGGTGTCACCCCGTATTCGTTCTGATTGGTCTCACCTTGAATTAATTTGGATTGGTAGAAGAAAAAGAATCAAGGGAAAAACATGGTGTCTCTGTCACTCTGAATCTTCCCCTATCTGTTCCTCCATCCATTCACCTTACCAGTACCACCCTTTTATATTCCTTATTGTATAGCTAAAACCATAACGAGTCAGTGTTATTCAGATTTTACGGCTAGATCTACAGGAGAGCTTGGCTATTATAACATCCAATGGTCCTATACTTTTGTAACAGGTATTTCATATACACGTTACAGTTTTGGAAGCACATGTGTTTTCAGAAATCCACCTGTTTCTCATCAACCCAGCTGCATCCACTTTCATTTCCATTGTAACCTCTTTGGGAATCCCCTCTGTTATCAGTGACATACAGTTATTCTATAGTATTAGAAACGATGGCTAGGACTCTGTCTGTACCATTTAGACTGACTGAGGGGATTCCTCACAGAATTACAACTACCGTTGTAAAACATTATGTCCATAAAGAACAATTTCTAAATTCATTTCATCCATTCAGATTAAAGTATCTTGCCCAATGACTCCAGAGCCCACCTGCTGATCTGACATCTGGAGTGTGTGGGTGTGTGTGTGTAGCCGAGTGTGGGTGTGTTGTGGAAGAGTTAACCGTTTGGTGAGTAAAGCTCAGAAGAGGAAGTAGAAGCTTTATTCAGGTTAGATATATCGTATAACTTACTGTAATTAGTCATGCTTTTTGTAATAGGTAATTGTGGAACCTTAGCAGTTACATAAATTATTCCGTTGGAAAGCACGGAACATCATAAAAGACTACACCCCCCAGGCTATGGTTCACACTGCTGTCGTCTGGTAGATGTTACTGGAGCATCAAGACACACATTCGTACTTGTTTTCTCCCGGGCCATAAGGGAGGGAGCTTTGTCTTTATACTTACATTTAAAGTTTATTTTTCTAACCATGTTGATGTCGGGATTGGCCCCATGTCTGTTTGTTTACCATTCTTCTGTTATGAGGAGGGTTTTTCAGGATTTGTCTTTTTTCTGTCCTCCCCCGGTAAACCTTGTGTTTCACATCACCACACAGTGAGCTGTGGGCAATTCCCTCAGACAAATTATGCAGAAATGTAGATTCAAAAAGGGTGCTGATTCAACAATCCCTGCGAGAAGCCCAGAAACCCTCACAGGCTTTTGGGACACCCAGAAGCCCTCACAGGCTTAGCGAGGATGCGCTTTAAAGTCACTAGGTCTGTGAGACTGGGCCTTTGACTACACAGCTAGTGTATCCTCTGAAAAACTGTATGAAGATAGTACAATTACTTTACCGTTTTTTACAGTCGCTAGGACACATTACCCAATACTTAGGTCACTTTTTCAAAACTCTTCACACAGTGAGCACAACAGAAGTATATGTGGGCTAAACTGAGGATCAATTATCATTGCATTGGCACAAAATGCATTCAATGACTACATCTTTCAAATTACATTAATTATTTTCTCACTTCGACACAACAACCGCCAAAACTCTGTGTACTTTTACAGGCCAATTTGCACATGCTTACATACTGTTTTCAAAACAGTTAAACTTAAGTTGAAAACAATAACATAATACAAGACTGAATAAAACAGCAATTTGCTACAATTCTACAGTAATATGGTAATGAAATATATTTTGAATCCTAAAAATAAATGCTATAAAAACAATTGGACAATTGGACCAACCATCGCTGATTCTCATTGTAGATGAAGATCTACACAGGTGTTACTATTTAAATTTCATTACAGAAGGAGACAACTGCTGAGTAGTTTTGCATTATTATTGTATCGGTATCAGTGGATGGTGTGTATACAAATGATTGTATTTTGGAATTTCTCAGGGAAAAAGTCTGATTCGTTCCAGTAACATATATTGCAGTGAAAACTGCTGTGCCGAGCTGACAGTTGGAGAACTGTGTGACGGGTTTTGAAAAAGTGACCTAAGTATTGGCAAATGTGTCCTAGCGACTGTAAAAAACTGTAATACTGCTATGTACTGGCCACCAGGTACACATAATTGGGGACAGCTCTGGATACATGTGTCTGATAAATGATTAAAATATTATGTCAGTAATGTAATGAAAACCCATTAAGGGGCGACCACTTGCAAAAAATTTTGATGATGGATCATCTGGGAAGATGATAATATATAAACATTATTATCTGAGGTTTTGCATTGGGCATGAACACTGTCCACTGATCCACTATCCCCTCACTGGGTTCAATGTGGGGGACAATACATTTAATTCATTAAGGGAAGATTGGATATGGCCTTTTTTTTGTAGTTCACTACATTTCCATAGAATTCGTGCTATCTGGTGCTAATAATTGTTCCTGTGATCCTGAGACAAAATGTACCCGTCCAACCACCCTCCTCACTGTCCCTAGGGGCAAAATACACATACTCAAATTCCAATAATTTAAAGCCATTTTTAGGACCACCGTCAACAAACAAAATGGAAGAACTTAAATACACCCCCCCAATCAGGGACATCCGTTCACAGGTGCTCCTGATTGGGGAGAACAATCCAGAATGAGTCAGGTCCTGACTGTGAGCCCCAGGCACAGAGAGTAGAGGCCCCCAGCCAGGACGTGACACTGTGACTCATTGTGCAAGCACTTACAGTTTTTGTCAGTTGCTTTGATACATTTTTACAATCATATAGAAATACTAAAAACTTCTTGTGCAACCTTCACATCATTTAATCATTTGT
This sequence comes from Novumbra hubbsi, assembly GCA_016801125.1. Taxonomy (NCBI): domain Eukaryota; kingdom Metazoa; phylum Chordata; class Actinopteri; order Esociformes; family Umbridae; genus Novumbra; species Novumbra hubbsi. Next base: position 32,212 of record JACXGK010002797.1, read on the forward strand.
GCACATAAGAAAAAAAATTGCTACATTGTCAAATGTTCATGTCATGATGATCATGATATGATCAAAATATATTACACTGGTTCTCTGTTGATTTGTCTTACCCCGCAATACATCTAGGCATTAGTTCATTGCATAAGTCATTAAATGCACCAACAAGTTGAACCAGTTGTCATCCTCTGTCAAGCATGTTTCCCACGCTCAGCCACGTACTCAGATGACCCTGCTGACTGCTATGGATGCAGCATGTGAGGACATCACAGCAGACATCTGCAGAAGCTGGATAAGTCTTTCTAAAAGAATCTTTCTGCACTGCAATGCAAAGGAAGATATCTGTTTGATATGGATAAGGATCTGTGGCCTTACAGGCAGGGAGGTCAGGAGAAAAAAATGCAGAGAATGTACAGTTCTGCCAAAGGGGTGTTTTCTATGTTAACCTTTCAATTTTTTCCTTTGTGCTTTAAAATAGTCTTGTAATTTTCTTTTCTGTATCGCAATGACATTGTGAATCCTGTCTAATCGTTTGCAATCAATATCCCACATACTGTACAGTAATGTGTAACTTTGTGCTGTTGAAAATGACATTTTGACATTTTGATCTTGTTTGTGAACTATGACACAAGGACTTGTCTTTCTGATGGCGCTGACATGTTCATTGACAAAAATAATTACTTTTGAGAGATGAATGATGGAATTCGAACAAATTACAGGCTTTTGCATGTCAGCCATTCTATGGTGCTGTTTGTACTAATTGTTTTGAGAAATGCACTTACGGTCTTGCAAATGTTGAAGACGATTCGAGAAATGTACTAAAGCGACTGAGAAAAACTGTAACTGGATATCCTTCATTCCTTCAAGGAAACGACCCTCAGGTAGTGTCCCCCAGATGCAGACTGCTTTTTTAAAATCTGGGTTTGTTACAAACAGTGGGAAAATTGTTCCAATTTATTGAAAACTAAAAAACATCACCTGACAAAGCTTCCAGGTGCTCAGCCTCCTGTGGGGGTCACGTCCTGGTTGGGGCCCCACGGTTTGTTTGTTTTGTAGTTGTTCTGTGGATACGCTCCGTGTTTTATGTGTGAGTCCATTCACAGTGTGTTTTATGTTTAGTTAGTTAGACGTTTTGCTGCTGGTTTACAGCCCCTTTGTTTTTCTTGTACTGTTCGTGTTTGTTTTGTTTCAATTAAATTCACCGTTCACCCAAAATATATGCGTTTGGTTCCACCACTCACTACGGCCGTGACAGAGGTAATACATAGAAACTTACTATAGTAATGATCCGACCCCACTTGCGTAGAGATATTGGTTCCGCTATGGAAATATTAGACAGGTTAATGGACAAGTGAATTATCAAAATATATTTTTTTTAAAAGACACAAATTATTCTTATATTTGATTAAAAACGAATAAATTAACTTAAAAGATCTCGGTGGCAGCTACGAGTGTGAAATATATGTCCCTCAAGGGTTTTTAGTCTGACATGACACAAATTGGAAGTAACCATAAATCTGTCTGGGAGCAGATTTTGTAAAGCAAGTGCTGACAAGACAATCATCCTTCTTGGAATATTAAGGAAAACTTTTGTATTTCCTGAATTCTTGAAGAGAAGTGTGTCTATTTTGTGTCTAACAGGAGGTGCACCTCCTAACCATCTGTCTGGTAGTAGAGGAAAACGTAGTGGACCAGGAAGTAAGCATTTAGCAGCCTGTCTCTCCTGCAGAGTTGAGCATTGACCTCCTGGATCTGCACCCAGCAGCGCTTCAATCCAGTCATCCTCCAGCTGTTCCTGTCTAAGGCGCCTGGTTATAAACTCACCTGTCTGGTTATAAACACACCTGTCTGGTTATACACTCACCTGTCTGGTTATAAACTCACCTGTCTGGTTATACACTTACTTGTCTGGTTATAAACTCACCTGTCTGGTTATTCACTCACCTGTCTGGTTATACACTCACCTGTCTGGTTATACACTCACCTGTCTGGTTATAAACTCACCTTTCTGGTTATACACTCACCTTTCTGGTTATACACACACCTGTCTGGTTATACACACACCTTTCTGGTTATACCCTCACCTTTATGGTTATACACTCACCTTTCTGGTTATACACACACCTTTCTGGTTATGCAAACACTTTTCTGGTTATACACACACCTTTCTGGTTATACACTCACCTTTATGGTTGTACCCTCACATTTCTGGTTGTACACTCACTGTTCTGGTTATACACAAACCTTTCTGGTTATACACTCACCTTTCTGGTTATACACTCACCTTTCTGGTTACACACTCACCTGTCTGATTATACCCTCACATTTCTGGTTATACGCTCACCTTTCTGGTTATACGCTCACCTTTCTGGGTATACACTCACTTTTCTGATTATACACACACCGTTCTGGTTGTACACACACATTTCTGGTTGTACACACACCTTTCTAGTTATACACTCACCTTTCTGGTTATACACTCACCTTTCTGGTTATACACTCACCTTTTTGGTTATACATTCACCTTTCTGGTTATACACACACCTTTCTGGTTATACACACACCTTTCTGGTTGTACAGACACCTTTCTGGTTATACACACACCTTTCTGGTTACACACTCACATTTCTGGTTGCATGGGAGCGTGTCACCACTCAACCGGCGGGGCACTGAGGCTCCCTAGCCATCTCCAGACTGTTTCATGGCCATCCGGGGGAGGATCTGATGGCTGGAATGATGGTTGGGCTGATCCAGCTGGGCCATTTGAGTGCCCAACTGTGCCTTGAGGTACAGGTAGGAGTGGGCCTCCTGGAGGTGCAGGGTGTAGCGGGCCTGTTGTACTTCCCCGGACAGGAATGGACCCAGAATCCAGGCCCACAACCCACCCTCTCTACCATCAGCGACCTTGGTGACACATGAATTGAATAGGAGGCCATAATGGAAAATGGTTGGGAACCTCTGTAATAGGGAGTAGTGGATTGCGTTGTGTCCAAGAACTAGGGAGAAGTGTGTCCGGCAGGGGTCTCCAACCCTGCTCCTGGAGAGCTACTCTACGGGATGTTTGCACGCCAACCCGCAGTTATATGCAGCCTCATTCAGCAATGTACTGTCTCATTTTTGAGTCAGGTGTGCCAAATGGGGTCGGGGTATGTGGTAAACTCTAGAGAGCAGGAGTAGTGTCTTGGGAGTAGGGGTAGTGTCTAGGGAGTAGGGCGTTCTGTCTAGGGAGTAGAGGATATTGTCTAGGGCAGGGGTGGGCAAATATTTTGGCTCGGGGGCACATCAGGATTTTGAAATGAAATGGAGGGCCACATTTGTTTTTGTAATTTGTTTATCATAATTGATTTGGAGGCCAGAAAAGGGCAAAAGTTAAAACATACATTACATATGTACAGTAGATCCCATATAAGGTGTAAATAATTAAAATTCGGACTCAGATGTATAAGAACGGGCTGGTGAGTTGGTTTTTTAATTCCCCCCAAAATAATTTTATTACATTCCGTGGGCCGGATGGGACAGCCTCGCGGACCGCATTTGGCCCTCGGGCCGTAGTTTGCACACCCCTTGTCTAGGGAGTAGAGGGTATTGTCTAGGGAGTAGGGCGTTGTGTCTAGGAAGATGGGGTAGTGTCTAGGGAGTAGGGCGTTGTGTCTAGGGAGTAGCGGTAGTGTCTAGGGAGTAGGGGTAGTGTCTAGGGAGTAGCGGTAGTGTCTAGGGAGTAGGGGTATTGTCTAGGGAGTAGAGGGTAGTGTCTAGCGAGTAGGGGTAGTGTCTAGGGAGTAGAGGGTATTGTCTACGGCGTAAAGCTTGAGAATTCGGGTTAGACCATTTTATGCCTGTTTTTGACCAATAGAGGGTGACAAAAAGCAAGGAAATGCTTTCAAAGAAATCTTTATGTGCAATAGGCTAGGTGAAAAACAGACTGTTGCACACAAAATGTATTGCATAAAGCTGAAATTGCATTTGTTCATGAAGATCGTGTAAAGTTGCACTCTCTAGACCAGAAGCAATTATTTTTGACGATGTTTTCATCAATAGCAACCAACGGTCATGCATTCCTAATATTTGTCCCAGGGATCAAACCCCGTAGGAGCCATGCTCTACTAATCCAGCTACAGAGAATCATAGCCTGATGTTTGGCATAATGCCCCCACTCTCCCCTGAAATGAGGAAGTTCAGTAGCCAGGAGACACCCATGCACCAGTTCATCAGGGTCGTGGGAGGGGAAGGTTGGCTCTGTGAGTGTGTATGTGCACATGCGTATGTGTGCGCACAAGTGTATCTTAACTGAGGGTAATAGGGCCTCTCCCCGCACACCACATGGATGACTGGCCCAGATGATAAGTGTTTTTTGTCCTCCATCTTGTGGTTTCAAAAGGAAACAGGACATGTCTGACTAATTCCACTTCCTCTATAACTATGAACCTCTCTCTCTGGCCTCTTGTCTCTTTTCATGTTCCAGTCTTTCTTTCATTAACTCTGCATCTCTGTCACCCCCACGCATGAGCGAGCAGACACGCACACACACCCACCCACACACGCGCACACACACACACAGTGACCGTCTGGATGTTGGGTATGCAGGGGGTAATTGATGGCTTCCTGCCTAGTGCTGTGAGCATCGTGCCAGCAGCAAGCCCCTCTCCCCATGACCGCAGGACTAACGGTGCTGAAGGACCCAGGCCTGGGTGTGTATGGGCGTGTGTGACAGCCCACGCCTGTGCTCTGGATAAGGCAGCTTCCCGTCGTATTTCATCCATCATTGAGGCCTTCTAATCCAGGGAAGACTGGGGGCCTCTCCCCTCTTTGGGCTTTAAAAAAAGAATGTTTGCTCTTTCTCTCTCTTGCACAGCCCCCTTCCCCCTTCTCTATTCCCCACACACATATTTATTGCCTGTGGCAGGTTTATCTAGCCGAAACTTCAGAATTTGTGACAGCCTGACTTCCTGGCACTCAGCTGTAGGCTCTGATCAGTCCCCAGTCTCCACTGTCCGGAGCCTCCTGCACAAACATGACTGTTAATGGAGTTTGGTTCCTCTATTTCTGTTCTTTTCCTCCAGCTCAAAGCTTTTAGGAACGAGGAAACGATTCAGAAAACAGAGTTTGTTGACTGTAGATAAATATACATGCAGGATGTCAAAAATAAACATTTACATTGGTACATTACAGAAATAAAAAAGTAATTACCTTTCCTCTTGACTCTATCCCCGCACTATACCCCAGTCTATACATAATAAACTATACCCCCAGTCTATACATAATAAACTATACCCCCAGTCTATCCATAATAAACTATACCCCCAGTCTATACATAATAAACTATACCCCAGTCTATCCATAATAAACTATACCCCAGTCTATACATAATAAACTATACCCCCAGTCTATACATAATAAACTATACCCCCAGTCTATACATAATAAACTATACCCCCAGTCTATACATAATAAACTATAGCCCCAGTATATACATAATAAACTATACCCCCAGTCTATACATAATAAACTATACCCCCAGTATATACATAATAAACTAAACCCCCAGTCTGTACATACAATTTAATTTTTATTTTAAATAGCTTTAAATGGCTATAATATAGTCCAGAGGATCAGCTAATAAAAGGCTTCTGGTCTTTTATGGAAAACCTTGAATGTAACAATTTGGCTGGACAATTAGGCCTCGCTGTCACAGATGTGAGTAAGTTGGAACCATTTGCAGACATTCTGAAATAAGAAGTGTATTCATTAACAATTAACAAAAGAGCACGTACTTTGAACGGATAAATAAAAGCCGCTGAAACAAAGCAGCTACATTAAGAACATTAAGAAAATCACGATGTATGATTTTTAAGTAATTAATTAGCATTTTATTGCATGACATAAGTATTTGATACATCAGAAAAGCAGAACTTAATATTTGGTACAGAAACCTTTGTTTGCAATTACAGAGACCATACATTACCTGTAGTTCTTGACCAGGTTTGCACACACGGCAGCAGGGATTTTGGCCCACTCCTCCATACAAACCTTCTCCAGATCCTTCAGGTTTCTGGGCTGTCGCTGGGCAATACAAACTTTCAGCCCTCTCCAAAGATTTTCTATTGGGTTCAGGTCTGGAGACTGGCTAGGCCACTCCAGGACCTTGAGATGCTTCTTACGGAGCCACTCCTTAGTTGCCCTGGCTGTGTGTTTCGGGTCGTTGTCATGCTGGAAGAACCAGCCACGACCCATCTTCAATGCTCATACTGAGGGAAGGAGGTTGTTGGCCAAGAACTTGCGATACATGGCCCCATCCATCTTCCACTCAATGCGGTGCAGTCGTCCTGTCCCCTTTGCAGAAAAGCATCCCCAAAGAATGATGTTTCCACCTCCATGCTTCACGGTTGGGATGGTGTTCTTGGGGTTGTACTCATCCTTCTTCTTCCTCCAAACACGGCGAGTGGAGTTTAGACCAAAAAGCTCTATTTTTGTCAGACCACATGACCTTCTCCCATTCCTCCTCTGGATCATCCAGATGGTCATTGGCAAACTTCAGACGGGCCTGGACATGCGCTGGCTTGAGCGGCGTAATGTGTTACTAATGATTTTCTTTGAGACTGTGGTCCCAGTTCTCTTCAGGTCATTGACCAGGTCCTGCCATGTAGTTCTTGGCTGCTCCCTCACGTTCCTCATGATCATTGATGCCCCACGAGGTGAGATCTTGCATGGAGCCCCAGACCGAGGGAGATTGACCGTCATCTTGAGCTTTTTCCATTTTCTAATAATAATAATAATAACTTCTTAAAGAAAACAGGTCTGTGAGAGCCGGATTTCTTACTGGTTGGTAGGTGATCAAATATTTATTTCATGCAATAAAATGCATATTAATAACTAAAATATCATGTGATTTTCTGGATTTTACATTCCGTCTCTCACAGTTGAAGTGTACCTATGATCAGAATTACAGACCTCTACATGCTTTGTAAGTAGGAAAACCTGCAAAATCGGCAGTGTATCAAATACTTGTTCTCCCCATTGTATATACACACACATCACCAAGTGACAGAACCAAGGGACATATACACACACACACATCACCAAGTGACAGAACCAAGGGACATATATACACACACATCACCAAGTGACAGAACCAAGGGACATATATACACACACACATCACCAAGTGACAGAACCAAGGGACATATATACACACACACACATCACAAAGTGACAGAACCAAGGGACATATATACACACACAAATCACCAAGTGAAAACAGGTAAACAGCGCGTAATAATCCAAAGCGTCCAACGTGATATTCCCCAGAATATCACCAGAATATTCCCCAGAATATCACCACCAGAAGGCACCGTGCTACCCAGCTCGTGACACTCTCTGGGGCCGTTCAACAATACAATAATAATGTGTAGTTGAATCTGGCTTTCAGGTCAGAAGTGTAGCAACTTGCTTCTTCCAGGATCCCAGTCATTAGCTACAACAAAGCTGTCAGCAATAAAACACAGGCAGGTGGCAATAAATACAATTGTTTATCCAGCTAAAATGGTGTTGGATGAAAGTTGCTGAGAGAGTAAGGGTGATTCAAAGCTAGCCACACCTGCAATCTAGCTAGCCTACTTTACTAGGCCTGAAATGATTCATGAAGTTGCTAGCATTATGGCTCTCTTGTGCAAATAATTTCACAAATGCATATTGCATACATACGTTGTATTAAGATAACTATATTCAATTTCAAAATAACTTTTGCCATGTACTTTCTTTATAATAAATCCAATTTCCCTTGTGTGTGCACAAGTGGCTAAAAGTGTACATTTGTGTTTGCACAGATCGAGGTGAACTTTCATCATTAGCAGCGTTGTAGGTCCCTAAGGACACATCAGTTTGGAACCACCTACCCTCTTCCTAGAGCTGTTTACCCTGCCAAACTGACCAATGAGGGGAGAAGGGCCTTGATCAGGGAGGTGACCTAGTACTCGATGTATGTACACATTTAGAGGTCCAGAGTATTCTATCAAGACGCATGCATGTGAACAGTGTTTTCAGCACATTATAGTGTAGCCATGAAGCCAGCAGTTAAAGTATATGTGATCTAGATGCATTTAGGAGTATATTAATGCTGGTTGTGAAAGTTGAATTGTCAAATCAAAAGGGTTTTTACAATTGCAAAGAGTTTGGGGATCTCATCTTGTACAGAACATAATATTATGAAAAAATTACGAAACTCTGGTAAGTACGCAAGGGCAAAAACCGTTAAATGGCTGTGATTATTGGTCCTCAGGCAGCAATGCATCAAAAACAGATACGATTCTGTAGTGACATCACTGCTTGGGTTTAGGAACACTTCTGAAAACTATTGTCTGTGAACACAGTACAATGCAGCATCCACAAATGCAAGTTAAAACTCTGCCATGAAAAAAACGAAACGCTAGTGCCTTCTCTGGGCCCAAGCACATTTTAGATGACCCGAGGAAGTGGAAAACTGTCCTGTGGTCTGACTAATCAAAATGCTAGATTACTTTTAAAAATCATCAAAACTGCTTCTGCTGAGAGGAAGCAGCACACAGTGCAATAGCCAGCATCCCTGATGGTATGGGGGTGCATTAGTGCAGATGGCATGGATGACTTGCACCTCTGTGACTGCACCATAAATGCTATACATTATGTACAGATTTTAGCAGGACAAAGCCAAACCACATTCTGCAAGTTTCACAACAGCATGGCCCTGTAGCAAAAGAGTCCAGGTGCTAAACTGGCCTGCCTGCAGTCCAGACCTGTCCCCTATTGAAAACATTTGGTGCATAATGAAATGACAAATACCTCAAAGAAGACCCTTAACTGTAGAATAGATGTAATCCTATGTCAACAAGAATGGTACAACATTCCACTTTTAAAACATATTGAGTTTTGTTGATGGAAGAGGTGATACAACACAGTGGTAAACCCCTGTCCCAACAATTTTGAAATGTGTTGCTTGCATTAAATTCAAATTGGGCACAATTCAGTTTGGGCATGTGTTTCTCCAGTGTACCTGTTGTCACTTTCATTTGCACCAAAACAGGTGACATTGATTCACATTCGCTTATGCTTCTGAACTGGACAGACTGATGTCTAGTTTAATTGACATAGGGTTATATTGTGATGAGTAAGTGTTCCCTTTATTTTGTGTTTGTTGTTGGGGAAAAGGATTGGGTATGTTCAAATCCATGGACAGTATATAATCCTAACAACAGTAATGTGATGCCTGACCTTTTTAGTTTTCTAACCTCAACCCTAACCCCAGTACTGTGATGCCTAACTAAAATAAAATACATTTAAGTAGCATTTATGACAAAAAGTCAGCTGTCACTGATTTACCTATACTATGTTACATATTCCCATGAGACAAGTTTGGGGGATCTTTGTGCTAACTCATATTTTTCATTTGTTTTATTGCATCATTATTTTTCTTATAAAACTTTATATGTATTATGCGTAAAAATTAATACAGTTTGATA
>JACXGK010002798.1:0-31039 GCA_016801125.1 Novumbra hubbsi
CCCTCTCACCACGGCAGGAACACACGCACCTTGTTTGGGTGCGCTAACCCTCCCCCTCTCCCCACGGCAGGCCAAGCACATAATGAGCTGCTACTGGGGGGCTAGCAGCACGGCGGCCGAGCGGCACGACCCCAGCCTGCCCTACCTGGAACAGTACCGCATCGACCTGGGCCAGTTCTGCCAGCTGTTCGGGGCCCTGGGCACCTGGCTGTGTGGCACACACACGGCCACGCTGGCCGCCCGCCTCTTCCGCCTGTTGGATGGCAACCGGGACGGCCTCGTCAACTTCAAGGAGTTCGTCACGGGCCTGAGTGAGTTGGGCGGCGGCCACGCTCGTCTGTCTGCGGAAGACGCCAGCGGACGTCCGCGGGGCGATGATGTTTTGGGGGAGCTGCGTGGGGTTCGGGGGCAGTGAGGGGGTACTTGTTGTACATGTTGTGCTTTTAAATGGTACTTTTTGGAGAAGACCGCTCTAATATTTGATGGTGTTGCTAGTATCTTTTAGGGATGTAACCCTCCCTCCTGGACTCTAAAGATGTAACAGCATTATTGTGGTGTAGTTTGGTGGGGCCGCTGAGGTTTCCAGAATAGTTTATAGGAGGCCTTGTGGCTAATTGACAGTAGATTTTAGCCTGGATTCCACCTCTGCCATCCAATTGTGTAATTTACCCAACATCTGTCTCCTGTCAGGTGGCATGTATCATGGAGACATGACAGAAAAACTCAAGCTACTGTACAAACTTCACCTCCCGCCAGGTAAGCGTGGAGATCACCTGTCTGGGGGTTAAATAACTGTTCAATCCAATCATGACTATCGCATAACAAACACACTGCAGAATATTTACTATCCTATTTCCCCATGTTGAACTCACTCTGGTAACTGGGACACTAGTGACTCAGCAAATCAGAAGGAAATGGGTTACTTTGCAGCAGTCAGCACACATTCATGACACTGCTGAGGATGTTGTGTTTAAAGGGACAGACTCCATGTTTGAGCCTTATAAAGAAAATGTGTGTGTTTATTTGTGTGTGATACTATAGATTTGGTAGTCAATGTGTGTGTGTGTGTGTCTGGGCTCTTCAGCTCTGGTCCTGGAGGACCGTACTACTGGGGTATTTGCTTCTGCCTGGTACATAATTAAACTCTCGGAATCAGGCCCTGAATAGAGTTAAATAACCCTGCTGTGTTGTTGTATCTGTAATAACAACCTTGTTGTGTCCCTTCCAGCGCTGTGTCCAGAGGAGGCAGAGTCAGCACTGGAGGCCACACAGTTCTTCACTGATGATGAATCTACACAGGGTACACACGTGCACACACACGGTGCTGTTAACATACTGACACTTGCTGAGCAGTGGTTTTAAATCCAGATCCTGGTGACACAAAAATAAAAACAAATATATAAAGGGCACTCCCATGTTCACCATCTCTCATACTATAGTTGCCCAAGATTTTAAATATGGTATTTGACTTGTTGATTAGTTGTTTTTGCCTGAGCCCAGTGATTAGTTCTCCCTTTTTCTGAATGTGTCTGCATGGATAACTAATTCTTACTACAAGACTTAACTGACACATTGATTGTTGTCATCTTTCTCATTCTGTTGTTTCGTTTCTTTCCCTCGTTACCTGTTTTAATCTCTCACTTTTTACTTTTTACACTCTCTCTCCCCATCATTTGCCATTTTTGCCCTCTCTTCATCTTGTTTCCGTTTTCTTTTCACACTACAGAATCTCCCTTCCTGTCTGATATGGACTTCCTGGTGCAGGAAGTGACCTCAGGTTTGTGTCTTGGTGGCTCTGTGTCAAAACAAAGTGTTGGTAAAGGAAATGGTGGCCACACTGTCTTCAGGGGATTTAGTCAAGATATTTTTATTGTCAAACGACTAAAACAGTTATTAATTTACTGTTCCTAGAGGGGACTCTAACCGGTGAATAACCTTACCATGCCATCTTTGATTGACCTCATCATATCCCAACACATTGCAGAACTCAGTGAAAACGTTAAATCTAAATACAGTGGAGGAAAAAATATTTGATCCCCTGCTGATTTTGTATGTTTGCCCACTGACAAAAAAATTATCAGTCTATAATTTTAATGGTAGGTTTATTTGAACAGTGAGGGACAGAAAAACAACAAAAAAAATGGTTTTGAGGCTGAAGTTTGGCAACTTGAACTTTCAGCTTCCTCCACAGATTTTCTATCGGATTAAGGTCTGGAGACTGGCTAGGCCACTCCAGGACCTTAATGTGCTTCTTCTTGAGCCACTCTTTGTTGCCTTGGCTGTGTGTTTTGGGTCATTGTCATGCTGGAATACCCACCCACAACCCATTTCAATGCCCAGGCTGAGGGAAGGAGGTTCTCACCCAAGATTTTATTGTACATGCCCCATCCATAGTCCCTTTGATGTGATGAAGTTGTCCTGTCCCCTTAGCAGAAAAATACCCCCAAAGCATAATGTTTCCACCTCCATGTTTGACGGTGGGGATGGTGTTCTTGAGGTCGTAGGCAGCATTCCTCCTCCTCCTCCAAACACGGCGAGTTGAGTTGATGCCAAAGAGCTCAACTTTGGTCTCATCTGACCACAACCCTTTCACCCTTTCATCATTCAGATGTTCATTCGCAAACTTCCGATGGGCCTGTACGTGTGCTTTCTTGAGATCTTTCTGTGTAGTTCTGGACGGATTCCTCACTGTTTTCATGATCTTTGAAACTCCACGAGGTGAGATCTTGCATGGAGCCCCAGACCGAGGGAGATGGACAGTTATTTTGTGTTTCTTCCATTTGCGAATAATCGCACCAACTGTTGTAAACTTCTCACCAAGCTGCTAGGAGATGGTCTTGTATCCCCTCCCAGCCTTGTGCAGTTCTACAATCTTGTGCCTTGGACAGCTCTTTGTTCTTGACGATGGTGGAGAGTTTGGAATCTGAAGGATTGATTGCTTCTGTGGACAGGTGTCTTTAATACTGGTAACAAGATGAGATTAGGAGCACTCCCTTTAAGAGATTGCTCCTAATCTCAGCTCGTTATCTGTGTTAAAAACACCTGGGAGACAAAAATGTTGCTGATTGATAGGGGATCAAATACTTACTATACTAATCAAAATGCAAATCAATGTATAGCGTATTTGAAATGTGTTTTTCTGGATTTTCTTCTTCAAATAAACCTATTATTAAAATTATAGACTGATCATTTCTTTGTCAGTGGGCCAACATACAAAATCAGCAGGGGATCAAATCATGTTGTCCTCCACTGTACATCGTACATCCGGACTAGTGTGAATTACATCCCATCATGACCACCAGTGGTTATGTTTAACAGGGACTTCCATTTATTTAATAAATCCCTTTTAACATCAGCAGTTGTCACAACGTTCCTATAGACACCCAGCCTGAAACCCCAAAGAGCAAACAACAACAAGAGTTGATGCACAGTGGCTAGGACAAACTCCACACCTGTGGTGATGTTAATCTACAGAAACGGGGCGTTACACCCCTGTCTGATTTTCCCCTAAGTGTTCTTGACCTTCCCTTTTTCGTCTGTGAAGTCGATGTCTCACAAAATAACCCACATCACCTGTAGTCACCTGACACTGGAAAGGCCACGCCCACTTCCCCCGCCTCGGTGGTCAGGGTCACTGTGTGGTCAGGGGTCACTGTGTGGTGTGGTTTGCTGTCTGTTGGGGGTCACTGTGTGGTGGAGGTCACTGTGCGGTGGAGGTCACTGTGCGGTGGGGGTCACTGTGCGGTGGGGGTCACTGTAGTGGGGGTCACTGGTTCTCCAAAGAGGCTGTGGGAAATGATGATAATGGTTGTAATGGTGACGAAGATGTTTGGTCTGTCTGCAGGAGAGGTGGTGAAAGAGGGTGGGGAGATGTCCGGAGGCAGAGATGCGGAGAAGAAAGGTTAGCATCACTGGCCTTTGATGTCCTGCCCTCTGCTGGGTGCAAATGTTATTGCAATTTTCACCTGCATGTAATTGAACTGTGCCTCGTGTCCTTATTGACTTACAGTACGTTTTAGCAGTCAGTGTGTTATTTTGTTTTTCTGCGCTATAGAGGTAAAGGACTACAAGTATTACCTGAGGATGTGGGCCAAGGAGAAGGAGCCCAAGAAAGAGACCATCAAACACCTCCCCAGGATGAACCAGGTACGGCACGGTACCGGGGAAATGGCGGCAGCTTGACCACCTCCACCCCAAGCTCTGTGGCTGACCCGTCTGTGTGTCCCAAACAGGAGCAGTTCATTGAGCTGTGCAAGACGCTGTACAACATGTTCAGTGAGGACCCCCTGGAGCAGGAGCTCTATCACGCCATCGCCACCGTGGCCAGCCTGCTCCTGCGCATCGGAGAAGTCGGCAAGAAGTTCACCAACTGCAGCAGGAAGCCGAACAACACCGCCAACGTCCCAGCCTCATCCGCTGAACTGCCCCAGCCCGAAAAGGAGGAGCCAAGCGGGGAGTGCAGCTCAGGACAGTCCCTGGTCTGCAAGGCCTTGGCGGAGGCCCAGCTGGAGACGCCCCCCCAGCAGACGTCGGACGAGGAGGTGAAGGATGACACGTCCGTGTCGTCCTACTCCGTGGTGAGCGCCGGTTCCCTGCAGTGTGAGGACATCGCCGACGACACAGTCCTGATAGGCTGCGGCGATGACCAGCAGCGAAGAGGCAGCACGCTGGATGCCGATTGGTCCATCACCTTCGAGCAGGTGCTGGCGTCGATGCTCACCGAGCCGGCCCTGGTGGATTACTTTGAGAAGAAGGGAGACATTCAGGCCCGGATGGCTGCCTGCAGGCTGCAGAGGGCGGTGGAGAGACAGGTAAGCTCGTCGAGCGACCACGAGCTAGCCCAGCTGTCCACCTGAGCGGACTCGTCTAGCCTGGAAACATCCAGAACTTCTAACCTGTAGAGGGTTACCTGTCACTCTCCAGGTGGAGTAATCATCGTTTCTGACTCACATTTGACATGGAGCTCCAGACCGGCACCTCTGTTGTGATTTATTTTCCATTCCCAAAACCAGGTGTGTGGTGTATATAAGGGTAATACGGTGTAGGTAACAAAGTACTTGCATAGGAACGGGCATAAGAACCCTCAGTCATACACATTTATGGCTTTTTTCTTCCCCCGACTCAACCTAAACTTCCCTTGAATACTACGCCCGTTCAGTAGAGATTCTCCATTGAGCGACACTTTCTAGTCCAGGACTGAGCTTACTGTTGCTCTGGGAAACGGGCCCTTCCTTGAGCAGTGGTCCCTGGAAACGATGACAAGAACCCAGGGGCAGGATACTGGTTGTGTGTGTTTATCCACTGGATTCATACATCTTTTTCTGTGAGCTCTTTTTGTTGCTCAAAGCACTCTGCAGACCACAATCAAACCAGGATAAAAGCCTTTAAATGGAAGCGCTACATGAGGCCTGCACAAAAAACCAATAAGACACGTAAGGATGTTGTTTATGGCCAATATACCACGGCAAATAGGTTTGCTTTTAGGCACAACGCATTGCGGATACTGGCAATGTATAACAAACCCTGAGATGAGATCAGTTTTCAAAGCAATTAGAGCAGTGAAAAGGTATGTTATGTCATTCTCGTGGTATATGGTCTCATATACCTCAGCAATCAGCTAATATGAATTCAGGATTTAAACCTCCCAGTTAATTAGACATGATATATATATATATATATATACACACACCTTGTGTATATGTATGTACATGTTTTCATGTCTCTTAACACCACAGACGTATCAAGCTAAAGAAACAAATCCTTGCCTTAAAATTAAAAGCCAGTAATTGTTTTTACGAGTCGCATCCCTGAAGTTGTTTGTGGAAAATGCCTCAGTGTGTGCACTCAACTTACCGTGATAATGCAAAGATGTGGTTAGCACAATCTTTTTCTCCACTTGTAACGCACCAATAAATACGCAGCCTTCAGATAGGAGTGGAACTGTTGTCGGGTAAGTGTGGGGTCACTGCAGTTCGCCAGTAACCGGTTGGACTGTTTTTGTGACAACAGTTTGGCACACATGCAGGGGTACAGCAGTGATGTTGGCTTATAGGAGCGGCCAGGAGGTTGTCTGCATTAGCAGGAGAATCTCCATAGAGCACTGACAAAAGGTATTCAGAAGGAACCTTGTTTGTGATTTTTTTTTTACTGAAATTACATTGTTTTAAATGAATGCTCTTGGATCTAACTTGTTATTAAACAAAGTGGTATATATCTTCCCCTTATTCAAAGCCAACTCCAAGAGGTTGTTATTTGGCAGTTACGAAATGAGCTCAAGGATATTCTTTCACCCAAATAGCTAATATGGTTTTACCATTTCAGTCATTGAGACTGTCTGTCAGTCAGTGTTATCGCGCTTTTGTGTGTTTAGGGTTAATCTGGTCGATGTTTACCCTGATAATGCACGGGCAGAAAAACTTTAAGTTTAAACCATCTGAAAAACTGATGGTTTACTGAAATCAGTCACCTCTTTATAGATGTCCGTGACATTTTTGTCTCAAAACACTTCCTTTCTTGTCATACCAGTCACTGTAAATTGCCAACTGTACTTAAAAGCTTTAAATGTATAAAGATGTTTCTCGGTAACAATATAATATAGGCGTCATATTCATGATACGTTGGGAAAACAGTGTTATTCTTCTGAATATTTTCAGCCTTGTTTTAACAGACACAGTTTGTGCTTTTTATATGGCACGTAGACTCTACCCACATCAGTCACAAATGCAGATCTTTTGCACAGAAACTAAAGAATGCTCTCATGCCCAATTTGCTCAACTGTGTGTATAGTATTTGACTGGAAATGACCATGTATGACAAGATAAGTCTTTGCCAACCTCTTGTTGTCAATGCATTCAGGTCCCCTACTTTGGTTGAAAACAATGTGGTTACTGCTCCATTCTCTGAGGTACATGTCTTGCAGATTGCTATTTCCGTCTAGTTCTAAAAATACTAAAGGAAGAGGAGTAGTGGATTGCTTGACGAGGTTCCATCATGGTTATCCAGATAGGTCTGAGATCAGTTAAGAAATGTGCTGGCGCTACTCATAATACTGGTCTTCAAGCAGTTCTACTGTGACACTAAATCCAGACTGTAGTTAAAGGATATCCACCTTTTGCATAATCCAAACCAACATTTTAGGGATGCATTCATTCCACTAAAAACACAGCATTTTAGTTTTGTAATGTTTAGTTGAACTTGTTCAGGGAGAAACCTATGCATTTCCTTCTGTTTCACAAAACATTTTGCAACTAAAACATTTCATTTTGTGGAATGAATACACTGCTGTGTTGCCTGAATCATGCATTTTTGTCTGCATTTTTTATGATAGTCATTTTATACCCAAAGCTTCATTTTATTAGCATTGTTTGTGCTCATTGCTAAAGTCCCTGTTCATCAAATTGTGGGTTGATTATTTACTTCGATTGACAGGCAAAAACTTCTCACTTTGTATATCCTGCCTTTGTTTCTGAAATGTAATGAAAACTCTAATGAAAACGACTTAATGTACTGGTTTACCCTGCAGACTACTTGCTAAATGTGAAAATGTCTGTTTTTCCAGCTATAATATCATCACTGTATTCATGTTACATTTATTTATTCACAAACTCGCTTTTAAATTGTCTTTGATCAGTACTGTACTATATTGTGTAATAAATATACATATTAAATAAACTTACTTGATGGTTTTTGGTTTTGATGTACAGATAGACTTATGTTTGTATATTTTGTAACTCTGAATTCTAGTGATTAACCACCTAAGGTTGGTCTAAGGTTGCTCAGGGAGTTCAACTTCATTCCAGTGTTGGTTGTTTCCAACCTATCACATTCGATGTTCTCCCAAAGTTCAAGAAAAGCCTCTGTCTGCTTTTGTCAACACAGCTTTGTTTACCCGTTAGGGTTGAGCACGTCACATGACTTGCCGTGCACAGCGTTACCAACGGCTATGTAATTATCATTACGCCAGGGGGCGCACGAGACTATCGTGGTCTTTTGGAAGCTGATTTATGACGTTGCTCAGACTGGTTTTCCTGTTTCCGTTATCGAGGTTTTAAAAAAAAAAGAATTCCCGGTAAAATGTCAGCAATGTAATTCGTTTGTTTTAGCTACTACTCTAAAAAAACAAGAAAATGGTTCAAGAGTTTTATGTCCTAAAATGCTATTCATGCGAAACCTACCAAGTACAACAGGTAACTCGAGTTAGCTCTAAGGGAAACGTTCTAGTTAGCAATGTTGTTTACTTTGTAGGTAACTTGCTTGTGTGTTGTATGAATAAACAATATTATATCAATTAATAATTAATTCTAGGTTAAAAAGAGTAAAAAATGGAACTGCAAGATGTGCGGGGAAAAACAATCGGTCCTCAAGGTAAGCTAAGCAATGGTTTGTTTGAACCGCAGTTGATAAAACAGTTGTAGTTCAACTATTTTTTTTTAAATGTTTGTGTGATCTTCCCAGGAGTTTGGGCGTGGTTCCGGAGTGGATTGCAGACGTCATGTTCAGAAGCTCAATGCCCGACGTGGGGAGGTACTTGAACAGGACCAAAAAGACTGGTCACAATGGTAATCGTTCTGTGCTTTTTAGTTTCTAAAGCTTTGGGTCTTTCTATTCTTTAATTTCTGCCGTGGAAAATGCACATTCAGTGTATGCTAGGTCTTAATTACATGGCAGCATTGTGAATGTTTCTGGTTAAAACCATCCTATGCAATGCTATGCTTATTGGTCTCATGGGGAGGTGGTATAACAAGCGATGGAAAATGTGCAAAACCTCACGCCCCTCATCCCGTACGACCATGTAAGAGTTGTAAGGTATTGATACTTATACCCTTCACACAAATAATTTTGTCTATAGGACCCAATGACGTCAACAACGTAGGAACGTTTTGCGCCATGTTAGCTAAATTCTCAACCTTTTTTGGGCCAGCGCCCCCCTAGCCATTATCCAGGTCTCCTACCGCCCCCCATCAAATACAATTTAGGGTAATTTCCCCGAATATTAATGATTATGATTATTGTTGTTACCATTGTCACCCATTATCAAAAAAGCACATAATTGAATGACGAACAACAGATGTATTGGTTACCCATGGAACAAAAAAGCAATGTGAATAAAAACGATGTTTACAGGTGTTTAAAAAAATGCAACTGTTACATTTTACATTCAACTTAAAATAGGTAACAGCAGCCAATAAGACCGGATTGAAATTTTACATTAAAACGTTTAATTAGGTGTCACAAACTGCAGCCGATCAAAGCCTTCTAGACATTTTTTAATTCAAATATGATTGAAAAAGCCAATAAGAAAAGCCAAACAATAATCATTGTTCCAATGGAAAAACAAGCTGTCACTTCAGAAGTAAGGGTTTGGTCGACTCGTTTCAAAAAACTTGTTCACACAATAAACATATTGGATGTTGTGCATTGTTTAGAAAAGTTACGAAGCCATAGCTTAAGTATTCAATTTCATACTGACAGTATTTTTTCTTGTTCTGTGCCATTTTTCTGTTTTGTTGCTTGATAGCGTTGCAAAAGCAAAAAAAAAACAGGCCACATTATGCAGTGTAACTTATTTGATATTATGCAGGTCTGGACATTAAGATTTTTCTGGTGCTTGTGAATGTATATTTTACCTGTCCAAGAGCTCAAGTTTTTTTTATTGATAGATAAATATTTTTTTCTCTGTTAATATTATAACTTAAGCTACTTAGCAGTCAGCTTTATTCGTTAACTCCTGATAGAGTATAAATATAGCATTTCTTGGTGGCGTTGGACCCAGGGGAATTCCTTTCCTTCATTTTAAGAGAAATGTTCTCGCCCTTTTAGTTTCAAATACCCTTTCGTCCGTTATTTTGCGCACCTGGACAGTTTTTGGTGCTTGAAGGAACGCCTTGAGCGTGTCTACAAGTGAATTAAACTTGAGTCGGGGTCAAGGAGGTTTGCACTTTTGCTGGCAGTGTGGTAAATAATAATCACGTGCATTATTTAATTTCTGATACAAGCTACGCTGCAGAATGTGCATAGCTTTTATCAGTGATAGACTACCACATTTTTCTGACCACTGAAAAATATAGCGTGGGCACGTCTTATTCAGGGACCGCTCCAATGGCACTGGGGGAGTGTTTTAACTTTGAGAACGTTATGGAAAATATACTGACAACTAATTACATTACAAAACTTAATGCATTCATGTTTTGGAAGGTGGGCAAAAGAGGCATTTGTTGTTGGTACATTTCTATTCTGCTGTGATGCTTGCGCATTTTCTCAGATTGGTCTCCGTTTGAGATGTTTCAGGAAGACATTTCATCACTCTGTTTGCTCTATTAGCGGGGAAGACGGCAGCGTACCGAGCATTTGTTTCGGCCTTGTCATTTGCATTACCCAAATGACTAAATGAGTGGGCAAAAGCAAACATGGCCATCATAACATTACTATTTGCCTTTGTATTTTTGCCCTTAGTTCTGTGCGGCCCAGTTAGAGAAAAGTGTATTTGACAATGGTGGGCCAAGAAAGAATCTAGTGTAAAAGGTCATTGCTTGGGTTACAGGTTTGTAAACATCCAGAAGCTGTGTTGTCATAACAACTAGAAATAATTTGTGCGTATGCTCTTTACATAAATTATTTCAGAATTTCTTAGCTACTTGTTAATACGGTCAAAACACCACATCACGATTTTGCAAGTGATCATAACAACCGGATATTCTGAAACATTAAGCGGTGCTAGTCTTATAGGCCATGCAGTCACATGGGGAAACGTTCTATTATGTACTGATTTACACTTGTTTGGACATTTATTTGTACTCTCTGGAGGCTTTGCTGCACATGTGCTGTGTGTTATTCACCACTGTAGTTTTATTTCCAGGTCAGATGAGACACGTTTGCATAAATAAGCTACAGCTTAACACCTTATGTATCTCTGTGTATTTGTTTTGATAGGAAGGAGGTGGTGGAAAAACAACTGGTGGAAAAGGTTGAAGAGCATGTCAGCCCCATTGTGAGACACAAGCATGTTATTGTCTTAAAATGCCCTTATTCACATTCAGCAGTCCTGTTCTTAAAAAGTTGCCTATTGATGTCATGAGAAAAAATAAAAAAATAAATAGCTGTGTACTCCTGCAGTCGGAAGAGGCTAAGGGAAGTCGTTGGACTAAATACCTGCAGACGACCGATGAAGACACTGCTGATGTAGAGGACGAGGAAGAGAATGTTTGCATGGATAGAAACCGTCTTCATGTTCACAGAAACCTCAGGTCTGCCATGGTCTTGGTAATCTTTACCCCCACCTGTGTCAAGGGAAAAGAGTGTTCTGGGGACCAGAGGCCACTATATTTAACACTGTTCCAAAACCACACACAATCAACACCATCCCTCAGCCCCACTGATGATGACAGTTCAGTCTCTTTTTATACTGTTGTACATTTGTCACAAATTCATGGAAGATGATGATACATGGTAGAATATGTGTTAAGACTTGTGACAGTAAAGATCATTGTGGCCCCACAGAACGAGGAAGAGGGGTAGAGAAGAGAATGGCTCCAGGCGATCACATCTTAGTGGAGAAGAGGACCCCATTCCCCCTTCAAGCTGGAGGACCAGAGGGAAACCCATGAAGGTATGTAATGCATGCTAATTCCTACCTAACAGGCAAGCGGTCTCCTCCAATGGTTCGAATATTAAGAACATTTAGCAGACTCCCTTTCTGAGCAATGTGCAGGAGAAATTATTGTTAAACACCTTGCTCATGGGCACTATGGAAGATGCTGTACATTGTCCGTTTGGGAACTCGAACAAGCGGCCTTTCGGTTGCCGGCCCTTGGTTCTAATTACCCAGCTACCTCATTGTGTGTGGAGGGGTATGTATGAGAAACCCAACTGTTGTAAAGACACAACTTCCTCAAGTTATTTCACAGACAAGATGAGGAATATTTGTATTGATGACAGAGAAATTCCTCAGTAGAATTAATCTAGAGTGACGAACAGTCGTAAGTGTATATGCATGTTTATTCTTTCTTACTGGCCCACCTTGGGAATTGAACCCACACCTCTGGCATCGGAACCACCATGATTTTACTTTACCTGAGCTACACGGGTCCCCAAAACCAAACTGTGCCTCAGACTGATTTTCCAATTATGTGCATATTTTATCTCCACTTTCCATTTGCTAGCTCACCTTGCTTCAAAATAATCTGTTTATTTGTTTCGCTTGATTTCTCTGCTCCCCTGGCAGACACAACATGACGGACAATCCAGCTCATTTGCCCCTGTAGACTGGCCCCCTAATCAGTCAGGTGTCCACAGGCAACCTCTTAATGTGGCTGCACCTCCCTCCACTACCAGGAGCACCTTTCCAGCACCAACGGTTGCCTCATACAGAGCCATCACATCCCAGCCTCATGGATCCGGCACCAATGAAGTCACACAGGCCTCCAAATGGGCCCAGTTCCTGACTTCGGCATCTCCAGATGAGGAGCATGATGACACCAGCTGGAGTGCTACAACAACACTTGAAGATGACTTCCAAACCATCGGCTCAATTGTCCCGGAAGTTTTGAACAAGGTGCTGGTGGACCAGAACTATACAAAGCCCCCTAGGAGAACATCTGGATGTGTGGGGAAGACGGTTGATAGGCTAAAGTCCACTCTCATTCATTGTGGATTTGAGGAGATGGCCAGTAGTGGAGGAGCCGGTCATACGGTGTTGCCTCAGGAGAATAATGTGCCTGTTTGTCACCAGCCTCCGCCCACTAAGCGCACATGCTCCACCCTCTCCCTGGGGACGCTGTTCTACACCGATGATGACTTTGACGACACATTTTAAAAGCAAGAAATGGCTGCTCTTTGTCTTTGAAACGATGTCATGTGAACCCTGTAGTCTAGGGGATGACTCAACTGCTTGTCAGTCTTACTTAAGATTTGTTGCATTTTTTATTGGATAATGTTTCAATTCTTCAGAACTTACACTTGGCAATACCTGTTCAATAATACATTTAATTAAAAAGACAACTGTATGTTTGCAGAAGTATTTTATTTGGTATTAAGAGGATACATGTTGTGTTAAGATGATCAATCACACCTCTCCTTGTTTACACTGTTGATTGACCGATGGTTACAGGTCTGACAACTAGCTAGCTACACTTAGTAAATTAATGTTAACATGGTTTTCTGCTTCTGGAATGTAAAATTCTCATGGCATTAGTTGCACACCTTCAATTATAATTTCAGTTAAAATATCTGACTAGTGGGGCCAGTATAACCATAGATATCTTTAAAATAGCAGGATAACATTCTCATTACTTATCTTATTTACCATTATTGCTTGAGTAACTATAACAGCCAAAGGTGAGTTTAAGGACAGAAAGGAAGTTTGTACTGGTGAAAAGGTTAACATAGGACAGATGGCCCCTTCTACTTCTGGGGACGTTTGGAGTAGTGGATGGTGTCCAAAGCCGCCCCAACATCACAGTCCTTCGCATAGAGGAGCCGTGTGAGCCATCCGCCCTCATCGCTGAAGCCCATGGAAAGCATCTGGGACAGGGACTCCACCAGACGCGGATCTGCATCTGAACACAACACATGGTGGAGGGTCAGTAGTGGGAGGTCCTGTCTCTAGCACCTAATGCTAGTAACCAGGGATACAAGTACCACTAAGGCCACAACTGTGGTGCCCATCATGGAGATCACAGCTGGTAACTAGAGGCATGGCAAACACTAATCACCATCACAACTACTGATGACTGCTGTATTGAGAACCTACTACTGGTGACGAGACATTTTGTTTCAAACTACCTTGTGGGAGGTGTGGGTAGGCTGCAGCCTCTGCAAGAGTGAGGGACCTTTGTGGGTCCTGTGAGGGGACCTGTTGGGAGGCAATGGACCCAGAGGCTTCCACTGAGCCCCCCTCACCCACCCGGAGAGACTGGAGCTCCCCTGTGGAGGGGTCCACCTCCTTGGAGGTCAGGTGGGTCCACTCTTCGTCCCCACTGCCTCCTGTCTCTTTACCTCCCTGGAAAGATTAACATACAGTACCGTCTCAGAAAAGGGCCACTGTATTCACCAGTGATGACAACATTTATTACTAAAACATTGGGGGCTGGTATAAAACATAGTTAAGGTATTTTAAAAGACCATGTTGACATGCTATGAAGCGGTCATACCGTGGCCAGATCTCCGGCACTCCCCAGGCTGCTTGTTCCGTCCACCTCCACATCTCCCTCTTTAGCCTCTGCCCCCTCCGACCCCCCGGTCTTACTGCCACAGTCACTCCCAGCACCGGATGGGCTCGGGATCATCACCTTGGCCCTCTTCCCCTCGTGCTCCACATCGATGTCCACGTCGATGCCTGCAGCCAACAAGCCGGGTTAACAGGTTATTTCAGAGAATTCAAACATAGTGGATGCATTTCATATGGATTGACATTCACACTGAAACTGTGAGGGGCTTTTTTGCGTAGTCTCACCCAGTGGGCTAAGCATGGCTGCCACACCTTCTCCAATGTTCTTCAGATAGTCCATATTGGCCTGAGACTGCTGAGAGGCATCAGATGATGCGTCAGAGGAGGGCTGGCTGTTCTCTGGGGCCACCTGGCCTGGCGGAGCCCCGGAGGGACCAGGCTGGGCTGGGTTCTGGGCCTGGCTTTGGGCCTGGTTCTGGGCCCACATGCAGTGCCTCATCTTCCGCATCCACTTTCCACGAGGAAACCACTGTGAGGTGAAGATCAACGTCAATCAACTGTAGAGATCTGCTCCGAGACACGTTCCCACTTTTTCTTTCACCCCTTATAAATAAAAGGCAGTGTCATTTCTCACCTCGAATGCATTGCTGAGGGGGTGCAAGATGGGCAGGAGGACGTGCTCCTTGTGGAGCCCCTTGGACTGGCACTGGGAGCACAGGTCGTAGTCAGGGCACACGGTACACTTGAAACGGGTTCCCCACACCGGGCCCTGGCATTCATCACAGGTCACATTGGGGTGCACCATGGGTGGGCCGTGACCATGGCCATGACTTGGAGGTGGGAGAGGTCCCATGTGGGGTGCGCCGGGGGGAGGGGGAAAGGTAAAAGGGGGGACACCCCCCGGGAAGGCAAAAGCTGGGAAGTCACGCCGATGTTCCTTTTTCTCTGTAAGAGAAAATAAAGCATGTCTTAACAGCAGGCACATAGAAAAACATCCACTGTGGGTCGGTAATAAGCAGTTCTATTAGTTACAAAGTTTCAGATGTCTTGGACCAGAAGACCCACCCCTGATGAAGAGGCGGAAGGTGTCATCCTTGGTGCAGGTGAGGCCCATGATGAGCTCATCGTCAGTGGAGAAAGCGATCATGTCACCGTCCTCATCTGGGTAGAAGCCAAAACATGAGCGTCGTCACACTGAACTCACTAAACATTGTTTACAGCTTCGTCCTTGTCTATTAAAAATAAGTTGGTTTAGGTCCAGCATGCAAAGTTCAGTACTAAAGTGATCTGTCCACTACCTCTGCAGTTGCTTTTTGTACTTGATGTCGATTAAGAGAATGTGGCGAACTTATTATAAATATGTTGGAATACAATGGAGAACATGCCCAATTCTGAAAACTAATCCCACAAAACTAACATGTATTACCTACTGTAAAATGTATGTCACCTAGGTTAATAAAGCAGATACAAAATATTTGATATACACTTCTACAGCATACTGTATATACAGTGCCTCCTTAACTTCAGGCCTACTACAAAAAGTAAAATGTTGATTATCGTTCAACCTGGTAGTTAACTGCGCTTAAATTCGTTTTCCTGCCAGGTATAAATCAGTACCGGCCTGGGGTATTTCACCCCTCCAAAATCGTATATGCTGCTCCGGTTATGAACCCTATACTTAAAAATTGAATATAATTTTTTCGCGAACAGCAAACACTCTTCCTGAACTGTAAAACGTTCTCTTTAATAACCGGGTACATCAAATCTTATCAGTAAAACACGGTGCTTTAAGAAGACCAAATAGTATTTGTGGTGCAACTCTTTACTTCAACTGACTTTCAATTTAAAAAAAAAAAATAATAAATGTACACACATTTCATTAGGCTTACGAGTAAACTACTAACGTATCGACTTAGTTCAGTGCGCAGTGCGCTGTAAAACACGCCCGACAATGTTATAAAATAACCAGCTACAGCAAAATCCTAACACGAATACATAATTGTGACCTGCCTGACAACACGTTCGAAGACACTGTTTAATAAGCATATGCCTCTATATAATAAAACACTGACAATGTAGGCGTACCTTTGTAAAACATTTGGTAGGTGACATTCCGAAGGGTTGAGAAAACATCAACCACCTTTCTATTCAGATACTCAAAACTCGTTGAAACATCCTGGTCCACAGCAAAGCGACGAATTTCCTTCGGCGCGTCGTCCTTCCCAAGGAGATAGGCTTTTACCGTCATAGACATGGTCGACTCTTCTCTGGACTGTCAGACTTGTTGTCGCTCTAAAAGAGTTGTTGCGCAGTTAAAATGTTTAAGGCCCGCTTCGCCGTAGTTCTGCTGTAGTGCGTCTTGCTTTCCTCGATCCAGTTCCGCGTATGAGCCTGTTAACGACCTCAAATGTAATATTTATGCGCCGGTCTAGCCAATCACGGTGGCTTGGAGCGGCTTCAGGGGGGAGTCCCAAATGTACTAGTTTGTTTCACATGGCCGGTGCTCCGGGTCGGTGGAGAGTCTAGACTCTGATCGAATTGTCTAATCTACCAGTTGCCCAAACGGATCACCGAACAAAGAAAAACGAACTGACCTAATGACTAAGCTATCCATTCCTTCCGTTATTGCGAGCAAAAGGCTTTCTGTAATGTAAACAAACAGATGGTACGCAGAGCTTGGAAGAAGTGGAACGCCGAGGATGACTAGGCACTTTCCATGTGGGAATTCCCCGCGAAAGTTTTGCGTTATAGACATGTAATTGATAATTGAGCAGGACTGAGCTCTGGACAAAAAGACAACAACACATTTTATTAGATTAGGCTACGAGATATTTTAAGTATTTATAGAATTAATTGACATAGTATGTCAAAGTAGTTTATTTTTATAGAGTTGTCTGCCACCTTATACAACAATACAACTGTTATTAATAGTGAAGTGCTTGACAAACCCTATGGCAGGATGTTTGAATACTCCATAACACACATGACATAAGCTTGCCTCGAGACCTGCCCTGAAATTAAAGGCAATATTAGAGGTTGTACTTGAATTAAAGGGTATGGGGAGGATTGTTGTATGTGAAATGTTTTTTGAATACTACAATATTGAATGTGTCGTTTCATCGTGTGTGTTAATAACGTGTTTAAATTAAGTTAAATAAAAACAATCATGGAGCAAAATTAAGAACTGTAGCAACTAATGGTTATGCATTATCTGAGTGATGTAGTCATTCGGTTTCTGACAGAAGAATAAACTAGTCGGTGATGATAATGGTTAATGACGAAGGCTACCAATCTAGCCTGAAAAGGTTTTTGTCAGATTGTGCAGTACTGTTTGTTATTACTTTAAAGTACTTCATCTTTGATAGCCCAGCCGATAGGGAACCGATCAAATATATGATATATTATTATTATTATACCTTCAGGCAGTTGTTCCAAAGCACTTTATTGCTTAAAACCCAACAAAATCGAGTGTCTGGTGCAAGCTGAGTGAAATAGCGAGGCTTAGTTACACCCTCCCTTTCTGCCTCTTCAAGTGCTCTGTCACCTGATTCTGACTCATAGGTCCCGTGACCGCGTTATCACATTTCTATCATTTTCTTATGGGTCTGGTAATCCGTGGAAAGCGCAAGATGCTTCTAGAAACAGATTCTAATCAAACCAGTTTCGGACCTGTGATGAATCTGTTGTCATAACAATTCATGCTCTCTACTGTCATCTCTATGGATCGCTAATCTAGACGGGTTCTTGTTGTCCAAGTGTTATTGATATTTTGTAAGGTGGCAATAAGAAAAGTATTAAGGAAATGTGAATAAACATTGACAAGTCGAAGAAAGAAATTGCAATGGGAAACCTAAAAAGCTGCCTGCATCTGATGTCAAGTACTTCAAGGCAACTTGAGGTACAGACAGCCAATCCAGTGAAGGGCTTGCACAGCACCCGGTAGTCTTTGGCACTAAAGACCACTTCGAACTTGAGGAAAAAGTCTTAACAAGAAATGTCCTTCTGACTGATTGCATTTGCGTTGAAAAAAAGTAGTCAGTTATTATTACACAAGTTCTATGAATTGTTATTTGTTACAAGTAATCTACCACGACTATATACATCTGAAATATTTGGATGTTTCAAAGTCTAAAATTTAATTAGATATGGATAATTATTATATAATCATGATGTTGCTGGTTATGATTGGTGCATTCTCGAATGAAAAGTAACCTGTAAGTAAATATGCGCCGAACGTAAACTTTCACCGCTAGATGGTATAATTTCTCCACAAAAGAGGGCACCGAAGGCTTTCAAAGGGTATGTTTTATTAATTGGAAAATAATTGCTAAAAGTTTTAAACAGTTACGAGCAGTTTGGTTTTATTGGTTGGTTTTACATTTAACCTATTAATGACCATTGACGCCACCTGTTTGGTATATTATTCTCTTCGGAATAAGCTCCAGGCATTATTTTTACTATCGGAAATTGTACTAAGACAAATGTATAGCCTTAGGATAGTGGTGTGTATACAGGCCTACTGCCTGTAATTACAACATATTTTCAACATCCAACATTCAGATGTTGGTGACAGACGTCTGTTTAAGTAGCCGCTATCTGCTACTGACCTATACAGCCCATTGCAAGTGTGATTCAGTCTAGCAAAGAGGGACACGCTGTTTCGGTGTGCTCTTATTAGGACGTGGTAGGTCAAATAATTATCATGTTGTCTACGATTTCTTGTAGCCTACAGTATTCTTTGACTATTCCTTTTCATTACCCCTTTACTTTGTCTGATTAATCTACCATCACGGGCTAATAACCATGTACATGACGTTACGGCTTGGATGTTTCAAAGTCGTTGAACTAGAATTTCTCTTATTATTTTAACACTATTATTCGACCAAAATCGGTTACATTGGAACTCAGCTTTCATTTCGGAAAAATGGTCTGCGTAGACTAAGCAACTCGTGGATTTGGTACATTCTGTCTTTCTCGTGTTAGCTGATAAGCAAAGTAGGCCTACAATTCAATGTAATTCACCGTACGACTATCTCACGCGCGTTGATTAATTATTCTTCCTTGTTGGTGCTGTACTTGGGAGAAACTTGCATGGAGAAACTTGAATGCACATGCACTTGGAGTGGACGGTGAAGCTGCTGAGACTGGCTGTCTCGCGGGCATAGCTACGTAACGCCTTTCAATTAAATTAGCGAACTATCAAAATCAAACCCGAGCAGCTAACTCGCACGTTTGCGAACGCCCACTCGCTACACTACATGGCAACGGTGGCATGCCTTTATTTAACCACTCCGCGCTGGCTCGAGAAGGAGAGAGATCTCCCCGTTTTCCGTCAACCCCTCCCCGTGAGTACTGCCTGCTTGTGCGAACGAGTAGTCTACCCGAGAGCAGAGTGCCGCGCAATAACAACAGTCCTCCGCTCCGATCATCAGGCGTGAAGAGTCATTTCTCTTCTGGAAGCGCCGCAAACGAGCTTTGAGAGCCCAGACAACCGCACTCGCTTCGGACATGAGCCCGGGGATCCGGAGATGAGGCTCCGAAATGGCACCTTCCTAACGGTCATATTGTTTGGTCTATGCGGACTGATTTCGCTTTCCTGGTACACCGCATTCAGCAATTCAAAAGGTAAGGTATCCGATGTATCGCACCACGGGGCGGGGGTGTGTTATGCGATTTAATAGATTTTGCCCGCTGTTGGAAACCGGAGCCTGGAAAACGTCGGTCTGACACGGTGTAGCGTTAACTCTCATGTTTGTATTTTGAAGAAAAAAACTGATGTTGGTGTATGATATTTAAATGTTCTGTAGTCCATCGACCGCGAAGAAAGGCTAACGTTTTCCCGGG
Source organism: Novumbra hubbsi (assembly GCA_016801125.1). Classification (NCBI taxonomy): domain Eukaryota; kingdom Metazoa; phylum Chordata; class Actinopteri; order Esociformes; family Umbridae; genus Novumbra; species Novumbra hubbsi. The sequence goes on from JACXGK010002798.1 coordinate 20,009, forward strand.
GTGGTACCAGCGTCGGAGCCCCTACCTTTGTGAAGCATTTTCATGGCAACCTTTGCTGACTTGAACAGGTTCTATACAATAGCCTACTCGGTCATAATAAATGGCCCCCTGTACATGCGTTGATATGTTCCATTGGCAATGGGCTGTCTTAGATTGTAGACTTTACACTGCGTTAACATGATTCCTTACTCAAAGAGCGCATTTCAAGCAGAGCGATGCAAAGAAAGTAGCTGTAGATTGGTAATGTCGTTATAATGTCTATGTGTAGTACTGGCTTTCGGAAACGATTGACTTTTGCAATACTGAGGCACTTCAGGCGTCTCCAACGCTCTGGAATCGAATTGTCTGGCTGTTGGTTAAACTAACGAGAGAGGAACTTGAAAGCCACCGTATCTCACGAACTTGTTCGGAACTCCAAGACATCACATTACAAGTTGGTGACAATGCATCATGTCTCTCCAAAAGGTAAAACGTGAAACCAATTGTGTGTGGGGGTGTGTATGTATGCTAAAAATGGGAACGCTTAAATCACACATCGGGTCTCGATGAACGAAATAAAATGGAAATGAATAAATCATGGTTTACTGTCCATTGTGTAATTCTAAATGAATTACACAATGGAAATGGATAAATCATGGTTTACTGTCCATTGTGTAATTCATTTAGAAGAAAATTACCTAACAACGGTCAATGGAACCCAAAATCACCATCCGATTGAGGGCTGTATTCAAACTCGGATGACAAGGATATGCCTCCCCAGACCACCACTGACCCACTGACAAACCGGCCACGCTGGATGATGTTGCGGGCAGCATAACCATCAACACAGTGTCTCCAGTCTCTTTTGTCGCTGTCTCATGTGAGGATGTCAGGTCCTCGTGCCACCTTCATGGACTCTGTTTCTGACGGTCAGAAACATGCACACTGTTTTGCAGGGCTCTGGCAGTGCTCCTCCTTTTCCTCTTTGCGCAAAGGAGCAGATACCCGTTCGGCTGCAGGGTTGATGCCCTTCTATGGCAATGTCTAGTTCTCCTTCTGTGACGGTCCATCTCCTGGTACCTCTTCCATGCTCTGGAGAATGTACTGGGAGACACGGCAAACCTTCTTGCGACGGCGCATATGGATGACCCATCCTGGAAGAGCTGGACTACCTGGTCAACCTGAATGGGCTGCAGGTACCGCCTCCTGCTACTATAGTGACAAGCACACTAGCAACACGCAGAACTACAGAAGAACCTGTTTGGAAGGACAAGGAGAGGGCAATTGTTTTTAGCCACCGGCAAAACTATTTTCTTTTTGGGGGTTGTCTTGCAGTTGCCTCTCCATTGCACCGGTTGTCACTTTCATTTGCACCAAAACTGGTGACGTTGATTTCTTATGCTTCTGCTTCCTAACTGGACCGATTTAATATCCCTGAAGTTTAATTGATTTGGTGTTATACTGTGACGATTATGTGTTCCCTTCATTTTGCTTGAGCAGTGTGTATGTGTGTGTATGTATTCTGTTATTGCCTCAGGATAAAACCCCATATTGTTACTTTTTTAGTAGTGCTTATATTCAGCAGTTTTTTTTGTTGTGATGCAGCTGTCATATTTCCTGGACATTTTCTGGTGGCACATTTCTTTCAAGAACCTTGATAGGGTCGTGACTCATGCCTGTTGCTTGTTTTGTGCAGTTGGGTTTATCTGTTTATCTGTGGACTGTGTTTAGTAGTGCAAACTAGCACAGAGGAAGTGGCGGTGTCAGCATGTTCACCAACACTTCAAATGCAGGTGTGTTTTTTTTTAATTTGGTTTGGGCCTTGCGCACAACGATGATTGGCTACTTCAGAAACACTGGTCATTTACCATACCAAATACCACCATCGTGGTGATGGCTGTCCAAACATCACACTGGTCATTTACCATACCAAATACCACCATGGTGGTGATGTCTGTCCAAACATCACTCTGGTCATTTGCCATACCAAATACCACCATCATGGTGATGTCTGTCCAAACATTGCATGGGTTAGACAACTCCTCTTGTGGATCTTAACATATCCTAGATTGCTGTTTAATCTGAAGACGGATTGAAAAAGTGAAGCATCAAGTTACATCATATCTTTTGTTACAACTCCACCCGTACCAGCCAGAGCAAGGCATGGGATGTGTGGATGGATGGGTGGGTGGGGTGTGGATGGGTGGGTGGGTGGGGTGTGGATGGGTGTGTGTGGGTGGATGGGTGGGTTGTGTGTGGATGGGGGGATGTGTGGGTTGTGTGTGGATGGGGGGATGTGTGGAATGTGTGGATGGGTGCGGTGGGATGGGTGGGGTGCGGTGGGATGGGTGGGGTGGGTGGGTGGGCACGTTGTTGGGTGGGTGTGTTCATGCACGTGCAGTATCATCCATTAAAAACCGCCATAACACGCCTCATATTCAGAGTTGGTCATTGGGACACTCATCCCCCGCTATTTCCTGTCAAGCTGTCTTCTGCTCTGAATCACAAACCAGCTGACCCCTACCAACTCTTTGGGGGGTCCTTGTACCCCCACCCTACCCCCCTCATTACACACTGAAGGGGAGGGGGCAGTTCAACCTTAGGATGCACACGGGCTTGGGCGGCACTGAATAATAAAATTACAATGACACTTTAATGATCAAATCTCTCCGGTTGTATTACAGGACGTCATAAAATATAACATGCCTTTTGAGAATCTGGTTTCGTTAGAAGGGGGCCACTGGAGGGTCTAATTAGCCCCCACCTTCCCATATAATATTCACTCCCTCAGCTTTGGGACACTGGACGCGTGTGGGGGTGGCGTGCGTCACTGCCCAAATGAAGGGCAGAGGGTTAGGGGACAGTTTGGGACGTGGCAGCTCTCTGCCATCATTATCGGCACGACTCTCTGTTGAAGGCTGTGTTTCATTCTGCCCACCGTCATGTGCTGTCAGCTGTCCTCTGTCTCTCTGATATTGACTTCCAGGCCGACGCCAATTAACTCTGGAGAGAAGCGGAGAGAGCTTGCTCTGCTGTGTGTGTGAGCGTGTGTGTGAGCGTGTGTGTGAGCATGTGTGTGAGCGTGTGTGCTTCGGTAAGTGCCTCGGCGAACCCCTCTGAGCCAGCCAGCACTTGGGTAAATTAATTCAGTCGAGCAAACAGCTAAATGTGATTGGAGGAGCTTGTTACATTTATTCCAATGGGGGGGCTGAGGGCTCTTTGGGTTTCTTGGAACTGGCCTACGGATGTTGTATTGCACCTTGCCACTCTGCAGATGCCAATTCAGAACAGTTTTTAGATAAGTCAATGTTCCCTTGGTATATGTGTATTGAATGAGAAGGCATTATTGACACAAGCATGCATGAATCAATTGGTAGATGCGTCTTACAGGAAAGTGTAAGTGAGTTTGCGAGTGAGGTGAATTCCTGAACATAAAGACAAGGACTTCTGAAGATCTGCCTCTCTTCTCATGACATGCATGTTTCTCCCAAAAGTGTGTGTTCCTTTAAAAACAACCAATTTTCAGTTTTATCCTCAAATGTAATTTCTGTCTGGTGTGACTTGGAACATGGAATTCCCTGGATTATGATGACTCTTTGTGTGCAGGGCCACTGCAAACACACACACACACACACACACACACTAACACCTACGTCTTCAAAACTCTCCTAAGAGATCCCCAGAAATTCTCTTGTAGCCCTAAACAGGAACATCTGATTCACTATCAAGGGCTTGGTGATTAGACGACAAGTCTGATCAGGTGCGCTGGTTTTGGGTTCTGGACTTGATGAAGTACATGGAATGGAGGTCCCTGAGGAGAGGGTTGTGGACCCTGTAACATTTACACACTAATACACCACGCTGCTAGGCAATGTCTTGGCCACCTCATCCTCTCAGTTTCTCTTCTTGACAGAGCTTTTGTTTTGTTTCTGTAAGGAGGAATCTAACATGTCCTCCGAACATGGTGTTTTAGAAATCACAGAGTGGCCGTATCAAACTCTGGGTTGTGTTCCCAGCGAAGTGAACTCTGTGCTCTCCGCTGTACCGCTATCAAGTGAACACTTGCCTTTGTCTACTAAGTGCACACTTAGAAGGGTATGGGTAAGTTGAGGAGCAATTGAAATCCGGGATGAGCCTTTAGTCTTCCTCTTCCATCTCCTGTTTCTGTCCTTGTTCCAGTGGGATTGATGTGGGCAGATGTCAGGTTGCTCTGGAAGACTGACGAGACACTGATAGTCCCCCACTGCCTTTGCAAGTCCCACACTGAGGACGTGGCTGTTTACCAGGATGAACATGAGAGGGTGTGTGTGCGCGTTTGGGAAGCCATAACCCAAGGATGTTAGTGAGTTTGATCAGTGTTGGGAAAATGGATAGCAAAGGAGCTCCTACGCTTTGCCTGTGTTAGCAAGCTTCCAAAATTACATTCATAGACAAAAAACTTTGACAAAATTAGCGGTTGCTAATTGAAGACTGGGTTGCAGACTTAAGTCTTTAACCCAGTGTTAGGATTGGAGGTCACCTGTCAATCTGGTTTAGAGCGTTCCCATTTTTTATTTGCAGCACGTTTTGAAGGAAGAATAGCAGTTGAACAAAAAGGAGGCCTGTGCTTTGTTCTCTTAGGTTGCCTGTTAAGGTGATCTAGCAAACCAGTAGATTGCGGATCAGGTACCGTCTAGATTAATTTGTCAGAAAATACTGCGTGGAAAGAATCTTAGAAGGTTTTACAAAACATGGGCAACCATGTGGTCAGTTCTATTCGTCTGGTCTCAGCCATTAGACCAAACATAGGACTTCTGCTTCATGTTTACCCTAAGGCAGGGGTGGGCAAACTACAGCTCGAGGGCCAAATGCGGCCCGCGAGGCTGTCCCATCCGGCCCACGGAATGCCCTTTTCTGGCCTCCAAATCAATTATGATTAACAAATTACAAAACCAAATGTGGCCCTCCATTTCATTTCAAAATCCTGATGTGGCCCCCGAGCCAAAATATTTGCCCACCCCTGCCCTAAAGGGTTACAAAGAGTAGCATGTATTTGTGTTCTCATTCATAAGTCCACAAGTAAACAGGAGGAATGTGGACGTTTTTTTGGTCCCTCACATTACTTTTAGGTGGCACAGCAAACGAGGGTCCAGCAGGGATTTCCTGGTCTCGTGATGCACTATTGACTCACTCTGGTGTTCCGTCATGCACTGACCCACGTTACTTCCTGGTTAGAAGAGCATTGTGGGGGAGACTGTAATGACTTAGGACCGATGTAATGTCTGGAAAGGGCTTGAGAAGAAATAGTATAGGATGAAATGTATAGTTAGGTGTCTGTAAATCTGTTGCATATGTATTTTTGGGCTTATCACACACACACTGGCGTCAGAAGCACTATATACTGACCTTGCTGTCAAGGATGTTATTGGCAGATGTTATCAGCAGAAAATAGCACATGGTAACATTTTACTGCCCCTGACTTGTGACCGTGAAGGCAAAGAGAGCAATATTTAAAGGTATGTGTGTGAGATGGCTGTGTACATTGCCCTGTGTTTTACTTTCTCTATAGCCTAAGTTCAAACTAAGGTGTGTTTGAGAGCACTATTTCTAATCTTTGAAAGGGTCCTTTAGCTGTTGTTGGAATGTTGTTGTCCAATGAGTTGTAGGACAGCGTTGACTTTAAGTCCAGACTTTAAGTGTGATTTCTGCTGGTTTTGGTTCTGGACTTGGTGTGTTTTTCAACTGTACATTTTGCTTGTGTTTCTCATTTCTGGACAGATTTAAAGATCTGAAAGTTAGGGATGTTCGCAGGATTGAGCTACATCGCCTCTGCCATCACACAGCCGTGTGTGTGTGTCTGTGTGTGTCTGTGTGTGTCTGTGCGCGTGTGCGCGCGCTCGTTCGTGTCCCTAACCCCTGGCTCGCCAACAGACTGCACATGCAAGTTCCAGTGGTAACCTTGACAATAACCCTGGCTTTGGGGGATAAGTAGTCATCCACACACACACACACACACACACACACACAATCTGACAATGTGGGCCGTTGTCATGGCACTTGTCATAAAAGCACGCCCTATTGGTGAGTTTAAACTATGGTGTATTGGAGTACTGCAGGGGATCTGCTTAGAGGAAATGGTTTCTTCTGTCCATTAACCAATGATTGTATTTACTACATGGTAACAGAATGACAATGAGGCACCGGTTTTCAAAAAACCTTTCAAAATGTGCACCTCGATTACTTGAAACAACTTCCAATGAGCATTTTACAAAATCACATTCACTTGAACTGTACTCTTGTACAGGTACACAATGAAAGTAAAATTGTCTTAAAACTTTCTTAAACAAGTGCATTTTCCGACATTTCTGAGACATTTACTCTGAAACTAGATTGAACGATGCCCGCAGAAGCAATGGGATGACCTATAATGTAACACCTTGAGAAAGACAACAAATCTTTTTTTGTTCTTGAACTATGGTAAGTAAAGTGGAACAGCTCCTGGTAACTGAACTGTGGTGACATAATAGGATCGTTTTCCATTTCGATACGGAGTAGGCCTTGTTTTGTTTTTCACAACAAGATCACAGGGGTCCTGGTAGAGAAGAGAGAGCAGTGAAGGGTAGAGACGGGTTGTGAATTCTGGTCTTCATCATTGAGCCACATGGAGTCTGAACAGTTATCACGGGGCCCTGGTATTTAGTCTGCACAAGCTTTGGTATGATATTTAAGAAGATTTTATTCTGACACGTGTGGGGAAAATCTATCACAAAATAAGTGAGAGCGGAGTCTTACACGACTCTTCACAGATGTTTTCCCTGTAGTAATCTCATCTCTATGTATATAATTTGGTTTCTGTGAATTGGAACATAAGACTTTGGAGCATTTATTATACAAGTATTCATGTAGTAAAGATTTTTGCGCAGTCTTGAAAATGTATATTAGTGATACGATATGTGTGCGCCTATAAACCTTACTAAATTTTATATTCGTTTTTATTTCACCCAAACAGAGTGATTGCCAATTCACTATGACTAACTACCCATCATTTAAGTGCCCATGGTCTAATTACAGTTGCAGGCTTTGACAGAACATGAATTCCTGTGAACGTGATTTCCTATGAGTGAACACAAACGGATGTTCCGATGTTATCTAAATGCATCTAACTTAACAAAGCATAAATTCACGTGATCTCACAGTTAAACCAACCTAGCAGGGTGGAGTGTCTAACACTAGTCATTTATTTAATATATTTTCTAACAACATTTCCACAAATGTTGGGACATGTTTCACCCTGATAGTGCATAATTAAAAAACAGTGAAGCCTGACAGGGTAGACATTTTGAGTTAAACATGGCTCTGTAATCGAGCAATAAGGAGTTGAAAGAGGAACACGTGAGCCATATTTTAAGTACTCTTTCAAACTTTTTTTTTTTTTTAAATTCATTTTATGTATAATATAGCTTATGAAACATAAAAAATAGAATGAAACTAATATTGATTACATTTACAACTTCTAAGAGTCATTTTAAAACGCTGTTTTAAAATGACTTTCGCTAAGACGCTGTTTTAAAATGGTGTTTGGTTTTGAACTAACTGATTGTTAAAATGACAACTGAAAGAACTGCACTGTTTTGAAAGTACTTTCAGCAAAAACGTTTTGGTTGAGTCACTGATGACTCGAAATGAAAGCAAAAGTAGTTGTTGGGAATGCTAGATTTTATTATTTAAATGATCTATTTGGAGTCTTGAAACACAGATTCACTCTATTGATAATAATTCTAAAGCGACTGAAAAAACCCAGTAAAAGTCGTTTAAGTTAACTTTTTTTACAGGTGTTTAATAAGAGTTAATGTTTTCCTGTGTACAGTTATGGCATTGCATTGTCAGAATGATCTGTAAAAGTAAAATTCAATTAGTTTACCGGTCTAGACCTGCGCTTGAGAACTTATAAATGAACCAATTCAACCAACCATATGGTTCACTGGATTAGCTTTATTTTTTTTTATTTTTTTCCTTGTAATGAGGTCTACTTAAAAACGTATTTCCCCAAGTTGTTATTAGTCAGCTACATTACCTGAGGATAATGTTAATCCATGCTTAGTTCTACCCAAATGTAAGAAGGCAGTCATTCTCCCAGTCACGTTTTTAATGAAAGGTGATGATTCCTGCATAATGAATATTGCATGAAACACCCAACACAATGTAAGCCAGTTTAGCAGATTGCCGCCCAAATAATGGACTTGATAACGTTGCTGTTAAACATTGAGATGGTACCGCAGAGGTGTTCAGGTCTTGATTAGGGAACTGTTTAAACATTGATTTTGGTGTTGTTGACGTGCGTGCTGCACCGTGTGAGTGACAGTATGCCTCTGTGAACACTTGATATGTGTGTGTGATCTGTCATTTGTTTCCTGGAAAAACACTAAGCCTTGAAGACTAACCCAATCTCCAGACTTGCCAAAGGATGTGTTAATTATTCATTGGTGAGGCAGGCCCTGTCACGCAGGCAGTACGGCAACAGTAGACTGGGAACTACTGCCAACCTGACGTTAGCCTCCCCTTGCAGACCACCTGACGTTAGCCTCCCCCTGCAGACCACCTGACGTTAGCCTCCCCCTGCAGACCACCTGACGTTAGCCTCCCCCTGCCGACCACCTGACGTTAGCCTCCCCCTACAGACCACCTGAGGTTAGCCTCCCCTTGCAGACCACCTGAGGTTAGCCTCCCCTTGCAGACCACCTGAGGTTAGCCTCCCCTTGCAGACCACCTGACGTTGGCCTCCCCCTACAGACCTCCTGACGTTAGCCTCCCCACCTCCCGTTACAGACCACCTGACGTTAGCCTCCCCCTGCCGACCACCTGACGTTAGCCTCCCCCTGCCGACCACCTGACGTTAGCCTCCCCCTGCCAACCACCTGACGTTAGCCTTCCCCTACAGACCTCCCCTTGCAGACCACCTGAGGTTAGCCTCCCCTTGCAGACCACCTGACGTTGGCCTCCCCCTACAGACCACCTGACGTTAGCCTCCCCTACAGACCTCCTGACGTTAGTCTCCCCACCTCCCGTTACAGACCAACTGACATTAACATCCTGACCTCCCCTTACTGACCAACTGACATTAGCCTCCCTAAGCTTGGTTGTTTCAGGACTTAGCTGTGTTGTTTTTGACTAAGATTAGATAAGGTTTTGGGTTACTATGTGACATTAGGTCAGTGGCCAATTCCACATCTTCCTCTATAAACTGAACAATGTAGGCTCCAACAACACTCCTCGCTTTGCAAGAGTCCATTCTGTTTTGCTTAGTTAAAACGAAACGGTTCCATTCAGCAGTCAGAATGGTGGCATAAGATAGACAAAATATAATGGAGGAAAGTTGCTTTTCGACCACGGCCTGTGATCTGTTTGTTTTACATTTTGCCCTGTACTGATTTAGGAAAGCTGATCCTAGCACTACAGAGTTGCAATATAAGCACGAACAATATGGCAGTAGATGTGACTGCAGCAAAGCAGTCAATTTTGCTGATGAGGGGGAAAAAGGTGAGATACAAACTGCTGCTGTCTGACTGATGGTGCGCGTTCTCCATCTCCCAGCTGTCATGTTCACCTGACGGTCTTTGATTTACAGCTCATGAAGCACACGCCCCAGACTCCAAGTGAAGTCTCTGCATCCCGAGTGTGGGACCATCCAACGCTGTCAGATGCAGCACTCAAATCAACCACTTGGTTTGCAGGAAAAGATTCCTATAAACACATGGAGACGTACGGTGTCAGGATGTCATGAAGTAATTCATCGGTGCAACGTCTGCTAAAGCAATAAAGAAGGAAATAATTGAGTCAAGCTTCCTTGATCCGCAGCTTCAAGGATTCATTAGATGTCAAAAGCAACCGGGTCAGCTGCGTTTGACGCCACGTTTTCATCAGGGTTTTCTCATTGAACGTAGATTTTCCTCCACGTGATCCGCACACAAACAGCCGTGGCACTTGCACCAGCGCTTGAGTTTACCTCTCGTACGACCCGGACGACACATCGATTTGACCTTGCTGCTTTGTGGCCCACGTTGGGGAGGTGAGCATCACTCCCAAGGCATGAACAACTTGTCCCTCCTGATTAAGCCACGTTTGTCTTCGTGCCTCATCTGGTCCACCGCGTTTCTGTGGCTCATAATGCGAGCTGGCGCGCGGCCAAAGGCTGTGTTATGCAAGGCCGTGCGGACGCACCAGCTCACGCCATTACGAGGAACCATCAAATGTACAGACGAGGTGTATACAGGGGGCCAGGGAGTATTCATTGATACTTAAGGAGACCAATGTCTCACACTTGATAAACAGATGGGGAAGTGTGTGTGTTTCCACACAGATGCTCAGTCTCTCCGTGTGAACGGTTGTAGGACATGCTTTTGTCTGTAAAACTGGTCATGGGGGGACATTTGTCTGAGGGCTTACTTTCACCCGCTGATCTCACTTCTGGTCTCTTCTGTATCTCTTGTCTGTGGCTCATTGCGTTGGTGACAACGGATTTCCTGTGTGTGTGTGTTAGGTGTCAGCGGTTCTTGAGCGTGTGCGGTCGCTATTACCGGTTCTCCACTGTGTGTGTTGTCAGTAAAACCGGTTCTCCAGTGTGTCCAGTGTGTGAGGTCTGTAACAGCCAGCTAACATAGCAGTGTGTGTTAGTGTGTCAGAAGGGCATCAGGAGGACAGCATGTGATCTCCCCCAGTCTGTCAGGACTAGAGTAACATTTGCCCAATGTGCAACAGTCCTGTGTCTGACATGGTCTCCCAGTAGGCTGTCTCCGGGGTATTTATGTGGAAAAGGCGAACTCCTTCCTGTCACCAACACGCAATGACTTCCTGTATCCCGCTCCAAAGGCACTGTACTGCATGTGACACTTTCAACTAACACAGGGCCACAGTGTGCCAGTACATGCCAGTTTGATCAGACCAGTTTGATCAGCAACCAAAACATGCCAGTTTGATCATCATGGTCCCTGCAGACCGGTTACTTCCAGCGATGTTGTTAGTTTCCAGCTCACCGTCTGTAAGTGATCAGAAGTCAGTTGGTCATGAATGGACTAT
>JACXGK010002798.1:31139-51036 GCA_016801125.1 Novumbra hubbsi
CCACCGTCTGTAAGTGATCAGAAGTCAGTTGGTCATGAATGGACTACGCCACCGTCTGTAAGTGATCAGAAGTCAGTTGGTCATGAATGGACTACGCCACCGTCTGTAAGTGATCAGAAGTCAGTTGGTCATGAATGGACTACGCCACCGTCTGTAAGTGATCAGAAGTCAGTTGGTCATGAATGGACTACGCCACCGTCTGTAAGTGATCAGAAGTCAGTTGGTCATGAATGGACTACGCCACCGCCCAAAGGCCCTGAAGACACACCAACGGTGACCATGCACACACTTTCAAGTGGGAGCCGAAAGGAATTTGACCTCAAAACAATAGTGTTGGCCACCATGACCTGGACACGTCTGCTATCTAAATGAAGACCACTAACGGTCTCTCGCGGGTGGATGATGGAATGAATGACAAAAAAGGGAAGATATTTCCTGCTAACTTTAATTGAGAATGGCAATATTCTGACCAGTCTGGCAGAGAGTTGTCTTTAAAAAAGGACCTTCCCCCTAAACGTCTTTTCCTAATTAACTTAATAAGTTTGACAAGACAGTTGGTGGTGATTTACCAATATATTCCCCTATATGGTCTAAGGTCAGGATTACCTGCCTATTTATGTAAAGGGATTATTCTGCACCTGTATTATCAGATTCATAGAAATACAATAAATACAACAGGGGTCCTTATTTGAGCTGTGGATTTCTCTGTTCTATTCTTTCCTTTTCTGTTGAACCCTGTCCAATACGTGAAAACACATGCATGCACACATCTGTGTAGCTCACTGGCCCCTAATCAATAGGATCAGTTGGAACCTGTTATATGCACTGTTGATGGCACGTCTCACTGCTCTGACACTTTAAAATACTGAAATGCCAAGCTCTTCTGTTTTCATTCCTTGTCAGTCTCAGGGCCAAAGTCCCTCTGCATTTTAAATGTGATAACCAGCTCAAAATGTGCGTGCCGGGAAAACATGTTTTTTTCTTTGTTGTGGTGTCCAAGAAATGGCTGCTATAATGGGAGTTATGCTACATGCATCTGTCTGTCTACTAGGAATTACACATCCTAGAATGACCTGGAACCTCTACTGTTGGTTGAAACCTAATTACGGCAAGAACATCAACATTATTTACATTCCGGGCATGGTGCAGAAACGGTTTCGCCACAACGTGAGACCTGACTCCTACGACAGTGATGAACCAGGGGACGGCCACCGATGGCACAATTGTCACGTCAGGGAAAAGTTTGGTCCTGTCAACCGTAGGTGGGTCGGGGGTTATCTTGGCAGCGGTGGCAACGCTGACAGACCTGAGTTATTGTCGGTGGGTAGAGGGGCTGGCTCAGCCCGTTGGTGCCGAGATACAATTACTCCTGGTTCCTGTCGCTGTGCTAGCCATCTGCCACGGGAACACTGTTGTTCCACTCTGATAGTTAGCGGAGCCTCCACCGTGAGTGTCTGAGGGGAGCTACTGATTGAGGAAGTGATGGGTCTGTAATTGCCAATGGCGCGCAGAGAGATTGGTAGATGTCGGCTCAACTTGTCCTTTTGGCCTGGACTTTGAGAGTTTTGTGATAGTTTGGTCATTTGTGTGTATGTGTGTGTGTGCACATGACGTGTGGTGTTGTCCTTGCTTTTTCTTTGCCCTATGAGTCCTTTTCAATCCTGCCGTTCATCTGCTTCTCCTGTCCCCTGGAAGAGTCACCTTGCAGGGGAGAGCAGTGTCATTATCCTTCATGGAAAGCTCTTTTTCTCTAAGAGCCTTGATCCATAACTGAAAACAAACAGCTTTTGTGTAACTGAGGGAAAAAAATCCAGTTTTTCCGGCTTGCTAGCTTTCTCTCGCTCCTTCTCCCACTATAGCTCGACCTCCCTCTCTGTCGTTCTCCCTTCTTCTCTCACACCCTCTCCCTCCCCCTTTTCACACACCCCCCTCCCCACACTCTTCCTCCTACCCCTCCCTCATTCACTCTGTTTAATTTGCTGTGCTTATTACTGCTGCTTCCCTACTCTGAGACAACCATCCGTGAGTGGAGGACTGTCTCATCCTAGCAAGTATTGGGTACTGTAGGTGGTGGTGGTGGTGTGAGGGGTTTGGGGGTGGTTTGGGGTCTTGTGGGGGTAGTGGTGGTATGGGGGGGGGCAGGGGGTTAGGTGGTGTGGGGGTACTTGAGTGACTTGAGTATCTTGTTTACCCTTAGTTAGATTGAAATATACGCAGGTGTGTAATACATTTGCCTTGCAATACTGAGACGGCAGTGACTCAAATCTAACTAGCAATTACTTGCCCCCCTCCTTCCTCAACATGGTCACTCACAAATACCTCCGTCAGCCCACCTGTTGCCCATATATCTTGTGAAGGTCAATACGTTCTTGCACTTACGATGATGTGCTTCCTCTTTTAGACTATTTCTTCTGCCTTTTGCTTCTGTTTCTCCGTGATGTTATACAGCTACAGGATGTTATCGGTTAAGAAATATTTATGAAACGACTCAAAAACAAGAGCTTAACAAAAATGTATCTCAAAGGTTTCTTCCTTTCTTGTATCGTGGCACATGCATGTATTGTTTTATAATCGTAGTAGATGGTTTAGAGAGCCTCAGCAAAGCAGACCTGTCTTGATCAGTCATGTGAGCTCCACCATACATGGAATGCATTCTGGGATTGATGCCTGTATGACATTCCTTGCACACACACACACACACACATTAAAACACTAAATCACGTGGTTTGGTTAACTCTCAGCTTCTCTGTTTACAAATAAACACACACATTGTTATTTTTACAGATTTTCTACCACGAAACACAAACACTCACACACAGTGCTGGTTTGGAACATTGACATCTTAGACCAGTGTGGACATGCCGGGGGTGCCAGGAGGTATTTATATCACCCAATCTCCTGTGTGTAACCAACGCCTGTCAGCCCTTGTCATTCTCATACAACCCAGATGACACTGCCAGCTTAGAAACACAGCAGCTGAGCCACAATGGACGCCATTGCACTGTAATGCTCTGTAGACCAGAGCCAGCATGGACTGAGCCACAATGGATGCCATTGCACTGTGATGCGCTGTAGATCAGAGCCAGCATGGACTGAGCCACAATGGGCGCCATTGCACTGTGATGCGCTGTAGACCAGAGCCAGCATGGATCGGACGGTTATGCAGCCCCCAAGCAGCACTCCGAGCCAGGCCAGACATGGTGCAAAAGAGCCAGAATAGACTTTCGTCTGCCACCTAAAAAAATGACATTACTATAGACTTATAGTGCATTTAGGATTGACCTGAAGCAGAGATGCTGTACTGGGTGGATAGATGCGTGTCTCTGCTCTAACAATGGGATTTGCATTCCTGAAGGACTTATTAAGACCTTAGAAACACATTTAATAACATTGTATTTTGGCAGGAAAGATACGGGGCATGGATAATCATGACCTTGCCGTCTCTACGACACTCTGAAGGAGGGACAAGGCAAAGGGAAATTCTCATGGTCATATCATTGACGTTGCGCCAGCATGGCCGCTCGCGTAATGCATTTGAAAGTACAGTCTGTCTCAATCACAAATACATATGTTACTCCAAGTGACAGATACACTTAAACCCCCCAGGCCATTGCATATCATCATCCCTCTTAGGCTGCTGTTTTCTCAATTCCCACGCTGACGTATGCACCGTGGCGCTAACTCGACCCGAAGTGACCGATTTCCAAGTTCCCTGCTACTCACGACTATTCTCTCATCCGGGGCCCTCCGATGCCATCCATCCTTCTTCCATCTGTCACCGTGGTAATGTAGGGCTAGGGGGGAGCATGGCAGAAGGGTTCTGTGTTGGCGCCTCTTTAGCCCCCTGCAAAATGCGACAGGTATCTTAATGACACATCGGCTACTCCCCAGTTTGGATAATAAGGTCTGAGGCACTGACTGCTCATCTGACACTCTTAACGGGAGAATGGAAGGGAACGAGGGAGGGGAGATGGAGGGAGGGAGGGTGAGGGGGAGATGGAGACAGGCTGGGAATGGCCGGGGGGAAGAGGAGACCGGTTGAGGAGATACTCCTGCTAATCACGTTCAGCTGCCACAGGAGAGTGGCGGCCACGTAGGGTTCATTCATTGGCGCTCTCACCCTCAGGCTGCAATGCACGCTGGGATTGAGGAGCCAGTCAGCTCTTTGTCCCTGTTGGTCCCTGAAGCGGTGTCTCTCATCACCTCAAATACTTGAGCCTTCACCCAGTAATATCCAGCGCTCCTCAGGGCATTCAGGTTCTTCTGGGTGACCACTGCATTTCTGTCTGTAGGGTCGGTTAGTGGTCTGGAGTTTGGGGCTTTTGTGAAACAAAAGGTTTCTGCTTAGCACACTTACCTGGCTAAATAACCAGGATTTAATCGTGTGAAGTTGAACGAGGGATTGGATGGAATGGACCGTGCCTGTGTCATAAACGAATGATTGCCAAGTACACACGTTCTTTTAGTTACATATCCTCATTTGGTACAGCACTATACAGACAACTGTGTGTGTGTTTGTGTGAGAGGCGCTGTGAATGACAGATTGCAGTGCAGCTCCTGCCGCACCTGTTCAACCCCCCCCCCCCCCCCCCCCGTTCCCCAAACCACCCCCCTTCAAGGTCAGTGCTCCTCAAACATCACCTTCACCTCAAGTCAGCCATAACAGATCCGGGTAGCTCAGCGGCTAACTGCTAAGTCCCTAACCTTTGGTCTGAATACAGATGACTGTAATTATGCTGACATGACTCATACATCTGTGTTTACTTTTTACAAGTCACAGACAGGGATATGGAGTTTTTATTGAACAATTGGTATAGTTTTAAATATTATTTCTAGTAGCTAAATGTGTTTTTGAGGGGAGTGTTTGAGTGACGCAGTGTTTGAGTGTGACTGGCCACACCCCCAGGGACCCTCACACACATTCTAAATATAGAATCCCAGTGGCTAAGACTTCTCTGTTGGCTCGCCACAATAACATGGCAATAAACATGCAGCATTCTTATTGTGCGAGAGTGCAGTGTTTTGAAACGTACCTCAGCCACACGTTCGGATTTATGGTTTTGATTTTCTCTCTTTTGCGGAAGCTTCCGGCTCACCAAGTCCCGGCCCCGTCACACCTAGATTCACTGTTTGCCTGGTCTTCAATTCAGTTAAAAGAAGTTATCCCTTTGGTTGAAAGAGAACTACGCTGCCTCCCAGTTTGCGACTCAGTAAAGTTATATTTCTATGAGCCCAACTGCCAATATATATTTATACTTACACATAGGAACTGGCGGTATGGCCAGAATTTCTCCTTTGTTTAATGAGTAGAAGACTGAAGGATGTTAACTATGTTTATCCGGTTTTTACTGAGCTGGCCCTTCAGTATGCTGTGCACAAATACAATAAACTTAAGACAGATAACTAAAGGTCAAGTAACTGCTACAGTATAAAACAATGTATTTCAGAAATCTTCAGTTGAAATCAAGAACATTTGCAAAAATGATAATGGCATAAGAACTTTGTTGAATGAAAAGCTTGTTTTTTACTCCGGCATTGTGTCTTTTTGTTTGAAGTCTGAAGTAATTCAAAAAAAAAAAAAAAATTCAAAACTATGTAATTCTTAGATACAAAGAAGTCTCAAAAAGTTGCTAGAATGGTAGAATTGGGGTTAAAATGTCCCGGTCTGAAAGGGATATGAATGTCACCATTGTGTGGTGTCTCCACCCCTTCTTCCTCGCTTGGTAAACTGGCTGCTAAGTGTCCCCCCCCCCCAGTCCTGACCCCCAGCCTGACCCCCGTCTTACGTTTGTGTGATGTCAAAGCCAGAAGCGTCCTGGTTAGGGGCTTAGCAAAGAGGGGTGGGGGCAGCCACACTCTTACACAATTCCTCCCATTCACCTAACAGTTACCTGAGCTGTAACCGCCCTCCCCAGCGCACGCCCACACACTGGTAAATGTGAGGGTCTTTGTCAACGAAAAGACTGTGCTCTGCTATTGCGATGTTATATTGCATGGGAGTTGGGGCAAGCATGTCTGAGGTATTTCCACTGCCATGCTTTGTGGGAGGCCACTCTCAGGGGAGTGTTGTGTTCACCCTACGGAGGTAAGGTGGAAAATGCACATAGTTTAAATTGGAGTGGCTTCTCTCAAGAACCTGTAGTTTCTGAAGAGTCTCCCCAACACGTATTTGTGCGACACAGACGAGGGGGAGATGGCCCGGGGAAATGGTGGTTGTTGTTCAAAATGTGCACTTTA
This sequence comes from Novumbra hubbsi, assembly GCA_016801125.1. Taxonomy (NCBI): domain Eukaryota; kingdom Metazoa; phylum Chordata; class Actinopteri; order Esociformes; family Umbridae; genus Novumbra; species Novumbra hubbsi. The sequence continues at coordinate 37,377 of JACXGK010002798.1, forward strand.
GTACAAGCATTAACTGTCATTTCTCAATGTCATTGCAAACCTCAGAACACGCAATGGAAAGTGCTAATTTTACCTGGAGTTCTGTCCGCATATTTAAGAGAGTGGCAGTATTGTTTGGTTGGGAGTGATATGCATCTGGTTGCCATGTCAAACATTGATCATCCTGTCTGTCAAACATTGATCATCCTGTCTGTCAAACATTGATCATCCTGTCTGTCAAACATTGATCATCCTGTCTGTCAAACATTGATCATCCTGTCTGTCAAACATTGATCATCCTGTCTGTCAAACATTGATCATCCTGTCTGTCAAACATTGATCATCCTGTCTGTCAAACATTGATCATCCTGTCTTATTTCCCACAGAAATAAGACCATCTTGCTCCTCAGCCTTGCACTTCAAAGAGTTTGTTAGACGTCTTCAGGTCAGGACTGTCTTCAGGTCGCGCTCAACTAAGACAGTCCATGGAGTGAGACAAAGAGACAAATTTCTCCGTCGTAACTGTCCATTTGTGGTGAATCCAGACCGCCCGTTAGAGGTGGACCCAGACCGCCCGTTAGAGGTGGACCCAGACCGCCCGTTAGAGGTGGACCCAGACCGTCTGGATACGACTAAAAAAAGCTTCTTCTAAGATGAATGCACAGGAGGTGCCTGCCTTGGTAACCAGTGTTTGCTAGCAGTTTATCTTCCTCCACTGACCGTTCGTTCTGCCCCTCAGGTCTTACAACCCTCTGCTTCACTCCTAGATAACGCTCAAAAGATTTCAGCAACGCATGGAACCAGTTGTTTAGCTCCATCAGCAACATTTCAAGCTAGCTGTGGTTTGAGCTGACTGTATATCCTTATGTCCGTTTGTAATGTCGTCTTTGTGCGTGCAAACATGTTGTGTTTGGTGCCCCTAAACGGCTATAAAGGGAGGAACATGTGGATGTCTGAAATTGTTAAATTGTTTCAATCGAAGTCGTTAGTGAGATTAATAGGAGCAGGGAGACCAGATGGAAAAAGAGAGCGAGAGGAGAAAGGCTGCTGTAGTGAACAGTGGCTCACACACACACACACACACAGATCTATGTTTACATTGCTGCACAAGCGTACTCTCATACAGTATTGGTGTCCATTCAACATATACACTCATACAGTGGATACATAAACATTCTCAGTCATGCACGCACACCGCTGAACGAAAGCCTGGATACAGTTGTGATGTTGTTGGAAGGATAGGCCCCAGGACCATTGGCGTGAACAGAACATCCAAAGAACCACCAATCCGGGACACATTAACCCTGATACTGAATGTGGTACACCAACCAGGACAGGGCCACACAGGAAGTACACTCCCCCTCGTGTTAAAGTGTCAAAATCTGTCACTTTTTGCTCTACAACTAAGACTAGAAATTAGTTTAACCTAGACACTACTTGGCAGACATTAGTGTGTGTGTGTACGTAAAGAGAAAAGGGAAACCGCAAAGATCCAACAAGACCGATGACAGGTAAGAAAACTACCATTCCTCATTTGATAGTCATATTGCTACAAAAACAGAGAGCCTCCTTGTTACAGAGGGGTTTCCTCTGTTGTAATATATGACAGCATGATACCCGTTCTCCATCTCTTCTGCCCCACCAAATGTCCTGTCGTTGTGGTTTCCAGTGATGGTCTGTGTTCATGGCTGTAGGTTGGTGGAGAAATTTAATCTCTAAGGTTCCAGTGAAATGATAACCGCTGAGTTCAGAATGGAAAGCTGTCTTAGCCAATCAGTTGGAAACCCTCGTTTAGGCTTGCGAGTTGCCTGCCTTCTTTCAACCATGTCATTGTTTTAGCTAAAATAGTGTCAGCTACGTTACTGTCCTCCACTAAAATAGTGTCAGCTACGTTACTGTCCTCCACTAAAATAGTGTCAGCTACGTTACTGTCCTCCACTAAAATAGTGTCAGCTACGTTACTGTCCTCCACTAAAATAGTGTCAGCTACGTTACTGTCCTCTACTAAAATAATGTCCGCTACGTTACTCCCCTCCTCTACTAAAATAATGTCCGCTACGTTACTCTCCTCCTCTACTAAAATAATGTCCGCTACGTTACTCTCCTCTACTAAAATTGTGTCCGCTACGTTACTCCCCTCCTCTACTAAAATCGTGTCAGCTACGTTACTGTACTCCTCTACTAAAATCGTGTCAGCTACGTTACTGTGTTCCTCTACTAAAATCGTGTCTGCTACGTCACTGTCCTCTCCTCTACTAAAATACTGTCAAATATGTTATGCTGTCTCTTCTGTCTAAAATATGATCAAGATATTTAGACTGTGTAAATTAACTTAAATTAACCTTTTCATAAAAAACAGTAACTGTTCTGTAAAAGAATGCACATCCAACCATTCCCATTTAACATACCACAGTAACTGCCTTGTCAAAGTATGCACATCTAACCATTCCCCTTTAACATACCACAGTAACTGCCTTGTAAAAGTATGCACATCCAACCATTTCCCTTTAACAGACCACAATAACTGCCTTGTCAAAGTATGCACATCTAATCATTCCCCTTTTACAAGGCAGTTACTGTGGTCTGTTAAAGTATGCACATCCAACCATTTCCCTTTAACAGACCACAATAACTGCCTTGTAAAAGTATGCACATCCAACCATTTCCCTTTAACAGACCACAATAACTGCCTTGTCAAAGTATGCACATCTAACCATTCCCCTTTTACAAGGCAGTTACTGTGGTCTGTTAAAGTATGCACATCCAACCATTTCCCTTTAACAGACCACAATAACTGCCTTGTCAAAGTATGCACATCTAACCATTCCCCTTTTACAAGGCAGTTACTGTGGTCTGTTAAAGTATGCACATCCAACCATTTCCCTTTAACAGACCACAATAACTGCCTTGTAAAAGTATGCACATCCAACCATTTCCATTTAACATACCACAATAACTGCTTGTCAAAGTATGCACATCTAACCATTCCCCTTTTACAAGGCAGTTACTGTGGTCTGTTAAAGTATGCACATCTAACCATTCCCCTTTAACAGACCACAATAACTGCCTTGTCAAAGTATGCACATCTAACCATTCCCCTTTAACAGACCACAGTAACTGCCTTGTAAAAGTATGCACATCCAACCATTCTCCTTTTACCGAACATAGTAACTGTCATGTATGTGTCCGCTCCCCACTCTACAGTACATGCAGGAGCAACAGACACCCCACAATGTTTGTATCCCTGGGTATGATAATGGATGACCTCTGGACACCTCCTCTGCCTCCCATGTCGTCTGTCAGCAACGTGATGGATGTGCCCCTCAGCAGCTGTTATATCACTATGGGAATGAGCTCTCACTCGGGCTCTGAGGAGAGAGAGCGAATGAGAGCGAGAGGGAGGGTAAAAATATAAACTCTGCCAACCAGCAGCACTCTGGGTTCAGTCTGCATCGACCACACAGTGTCCACGGTCCTTGGCGGGGTCAAGTGGTTCTGAGCCCTGACAAATCACCAGATGCAAACCTTGACCCCATCATCAGGGAGCAGCCTCCCCCCGACTGCTACAGCCGGCGCGGTTCAGTGATCCCTCCCTCTCTCTGTGTCTGTCTCCCTCCTTCTCTCTCTGTGTCTGTCTCCCTCCTTCTCTCTCTGTGTCTGTCTCCCTCCCTCTCTCTCTGTGTCTGTCTCCCTCCTTCTCTCTCTGTGTCTGTCTCCCTCCTTCTCTCTCTGTGTCTGTCTCCCTCCCTCTCTCTCTGTGTCTGTCTCCCTCCCTCTCTCTGTGTCTGTCTCCCTCCTCTCTGTGTCTGTCTGTCTCCCTCCTTCTCTCTCTGTGTCTGTCTGTCTCCCTCTCTCTCTGTGTCTGTCTCTCTCCCTCTCTCTCTGTGTCTGTCTGTCTCCCTCTCTCTCTGTGTCTGTCTGTCTCCCTCTCTCTCTGTGTCTGTCTGTCTCCCTCTCTCTCTCTCTGTGTCTGTCTGTCTCCTTCCCTCTCTCTCTGTGTCTGTCTGTCTCCCTCCCTCTCTCTCTGTGTCTGTCTGTCTCCCTCCCTCTCTCTCTGTGTCTGTCTGTCCCTCCCTCTCTCTCTGTGTCTGTCTGTCTCCCTCCCTCTCTCTCTGTGTCTGTCTGTCTCCCTCTCTCTGTGTCTGTCTCCCTCCCTCTGTGTCCGTTTCCCTACTCTCTATATTATATGAATTTCTATTATGTTCTTTCCAACTCTCTCTGTCCTCAAACATGGTCATTTATTTCCCTCTTGGCATGAACATATAGCCAAAGAATAGATATTCAAGCGATGTGATTTTGTGCAAGTGTCTCTGTGTGCATGAGAACAGTTTTTTTGGTGTTATTGTTCTGTGTAGCTGGCAGTTGGTTGTGTTTATTTAGACAATTGTTTGATTGACTTGGTCATTGATTTGTATGAACATGTGTTTTGGTCTGGGCTGAGATGGATGAATCCTTATTATTTGGCTACTATTGTTGAATCTGCACATCTACTAAGTCGACCTCTGCTCTCAGAGGGATGAATAATAACTAGTGTGGTTGCTCTGCAGGGGTGCTCACGTGACCCTCTAGACCCACTCGAGAACCTCCACCTTAATTAGTCTTCACCACTTCCTGCTCCTCCATTTGTCATTTCCTGTTTCAAATCAAAAGCAACAGAAATCGGCCCCTATGCCGTGCGTGGAAACAAGAAGTGTTGTCTAGCGGCATCAGCACACAGTGACAGTAAGCTTGGAGATGTACACGGATCCCCTGTGAGGGGAGGGACCTGCCGACAGATGACTGTGACTGACTCAGGTCAAAGGCTTGATTTATGTCCCATTTAGAGTTCTGACTTAATATGCCCGCCTGAACTCACAACTCAGAATGTTGAAACTCTTCTCAAGCGTTCCAGAGACTTTCACGCCCGAGCCCTGCACAGGGAATTATTCAGACAGATGGTTTTCTCCGGCTCATAAAAGCACTCAAAGCTCCTTTGTGAGCCGAGTCAGATTAAATAACTGTCACTCAGTGAGTAAATACTAAATACTATATTCTGTATGTACTGGAGGTCCAGGGCTGTACAGACAGCTTTTATGTGGATGTGTTCCGTCTTCTGATTACATCTGCTCTGACAAGGAAAAACAAACTGGCTGATAGTTGGAGTATTTATCAAACAAGACATCCAAAAGGCGAAATGTCTCAGCCTTCTTCCCAAAAAAAACATTTGATCACAGTTACTAACTGTACAGAAGCCAATTTTTTTTTATACTCACACACCCACACACACAATGAGTTGATCTCCGTTTATAACCGCGTACCCAGGTACTTCATCCCAACAGACTAACAAGGACAATGGAACGTACCCTGAACGTTGAGCTCCCGTTAACATTCTGCAATGGGCTTGTCGTTGACCTGGCCTATAGTCTCTGGGGTATATGCTTCATCGTGAATGCCCTCCTGACTGGAGTGGCCCCTTGGTAAACACACCGGGGATGGTTTCTGGGAATCGCAGTCTGTTATTGTGCCATGTGGTTCTCCATAGGTAGATGTGTGTGTGTGTGTGTGTGTGTGTTGATGGCACCAACTAGACAAGTGGACTTTATTACCCTCAGTTAGGTTGGTGTGGCAGAAATTTTGCTACAGTGTTGGTTAGCAAACTGGCACGTTATTGTTCTGTACTAGCGGTCACGGGGTGTTACCCAAAACACATCTGAGATTGGTTGGATCCCCTTCAACCAATAACAAGCCACTCGGCGCTGCATGTCCTTGCCTGTAACATTGAACAACACGTAAGCAATCATGTTCAAGTACTTCCAGCTACCATATCATGATCATAGAAACGCTGTGGCCATACAGTCGCTTCACACTTGTCGTCAACCAAATCGCCCCTGCAGTATGATGCAGCAAAATGGCGTTTCGGCCTAAGAATATGTGTAATAAAAACGGTATGTAAGCTGACAATATTTAGGAATCGTTTTCCTACCCCCATCTAAACTATGTCAGTCGTGGCCTCGAGTGGCATCAACATTAGGGGGTCGTCCATTTGCCTGATATTAGTTCAAAGCCACGTTGTGTGTCCTTATGTTGTGGTGTCTATGACGTAATGACCATTAGAGGTCTGTCGATTTGATGTACTTGATATGATGCTGGCGATAGAGTCTGTCCCAGTTGTTTATGTCATCAGGATGTTTCCTCGTTGCTTTGAGCCTTTTCCCCACGCGCTAACGTTGACCTTTTTTATTTCTCTACAAGCACTGTCCTCTTAAAAAAAAAAAAGACTTGCAGGCTTTGTTAATTTAGGGATAAGAGGGCGGACGAAGGGAGAGGAGGCAGTCTGGTTGGATAATGCATCTGTCACTCAATCTTTTCACGGTCCCTCACCCTCTCTTTCAGTGTACGTGGTTCCAACCATACTGTAGACCTGGTGATTATGGGCCGATGAACAGGGCTTAGGTGAAGGTTGGGATCAGTCTGTCTCCCCTGGTTCTGTTTGGCCCCTGGTTCTGTTTGGCCCCTGGTTCTGTGTGGCTCCTGGTTCTGCGTGGCTCCTGGTTCTGCCTGGCCCCTGGTTCTGCGTGGCCCCTGGATCTGCGTGGCCCCTGGTTCTGCGTGGCCCCTGGTTCTGCCATGCGTGTGCTTCTTATGGCCCCTGGTTCTGCGTGGCCCCTGGTTCTGCGTGGCCCCTGGTTCTGCGTGGCCCCTGGTTCTGCGTGGCCCCTGGTTCTGCCATGCGTGTGCTTCTTATGGCCCCTGGTTCTGCTTGGCCATGCCTGGCTCCTGGTTCTGTGGCCGTCATTCAACAATGATTATATCGCTTATATTATATATTTTAGGTTGCTGATATTTGATGTATTTTATTTTCTAGGGTAGAGTTGTGTTTCATAATATAAAAGGTAGACATGGGTGCCTCACTGAGACCAAGGTCTTTTCAAAGGTCGGCACTGCTGAAACACGATGTCAAAAACTGTTGTTACACCTGTTTATAAAAATATTACACCCGCACAATCATGATTAACTCATGAATCCTGCACAATTTGATCATGAAAAACGAATACATTAACCTATTTTAAAAAAGGTCCCCTACCATCTTTCTTAAAACCCCTAGAGGGACCAGTTCCTCAAATGCTATGTTTCAGAGATGTTCTATTCACATACGACTATACATCAACAAGTCTAAGGTCCAGCGGGAGACTCTGTAAGAGCTTTATAAAGGGGCATCGATCTTCCGTGCTTCAAAGAGGGTCAGGATACGTTCGGATACAAAATGCAGAGATGTGCTCTGAACCAACCGCCAGTAATAAACAGTAATGTGCTGAGCTGCGTCTAATGGTTTCAGTGCCATGGCTGCTGAATAGATGACATCGCCATAGTCCATTACCAGGATAAATGTTGACCGAAGGATTTGCCATTTAATTAAAGACACGAAATGTACCCAAATAGGAAGTCTGTTTTTATTCAACATTTTTCACCAATGTTTTTTCTAGCGTGTTCGTTTGTGCCCCAACCCGATGCCCAGATAATAATCCTTGCGGACACCATCAATCAGTAAGCCATTGAATGTATGTGGGCATAAATCATGAAAGATATATATATGTTTTATCTGTCTTAATCTGTGTGTCTCAGGAATGTGTGTAAGAGGAAGAGTAGGCAAGCTAACGTCATTGATTCTAGATAGCTTGGTTCCCGTAGAGAATTCCTTTCCTGTCCGATCCCTCGGTCTGTCAAGGTTGTATAAATTAAATCGTGGCATAATATTTTGCCCACATTTCACCCCCTTTCTCTTTGTAGTCGCATGTAACAATGACTGTCCTTTATGCATGGTCGGGCCTCAGCCTGGCAAACTCTAGCCGCTGAAAAAGCTGTACCGTTTGTCTGTCATCCTGTCAGTAGCCGTACAGACACTGCTAGGCCTGTGTGGACCTGTGGCCACCCGGTTGGGTGGAAGGCCTGCCAATCAGACTTTTGTGAGCAGGAAACCTGCAGCGGCGGCCAGTGGTCTCTAACAGCCAGTGGTCTCTAACAGCCAGTGGTCTCTAACAGCCAGTGGTCTCTAACAGCCAGTGGTCTCTAACAGCCAGTGGTCTCTAACAGCCAGTGGTCTCTAACAGCCAGTGGTCTCTAACAGCCAGTGGTCTCTAACAGCCAGTGGTCTCTAACAGCCAACTTTGCGTGTTCAAATTGTTTTCTCTTTATTAATTATGTTCTAGCGTTTGGAGCAGTTAGCCAATTAGCACCCATGACCCCATACTGAAAACACGACACTCTCAGGAATATACAGATGATCTGGCTTCTAATTCCTGTCCGCTGCTCGCAGGTCGAGCCGGACTCATTTGAAGGTGATCAAACCGCACAGATGGAATACCAACAATTTTGAAACGCCATGCGGACATTCTGTTCGGGGAAAAACCATACACAACAATTGCTCAGTGATCTTAGCTGAATGGTCCTATACGGTGTGATGCACTTAAGTTCCTTAAAAGAATACCTCATTCAGAGGTGACAGCAATGGCAGTCCAGTACCCAGAATACAGTACAGCATGCATTATTACATTTAATGAATCCCAGCCCAATGTGTCTTTACATGGATGATTGACTGGCCTGCAGGCTTTGCAAGGGATGCCGTCCAGAAGGAACTGTTGAGCCTGTTTTGATCTGTAATGTAAAACCAGGTGTCAAGTGGTTATTAAGTGAGCCTGTTGACAGTGATAGGGTTAGGGTGTAATAACAACTTCATGTAATCTGGATTTGAGTTATTTTGTCTTTCAGCCCACCTACATGTCTGAAAGGCTTTACATATTTCCAAAAAAACGTTTCTGTGCCTTAATCCCTGCGATGAGGTCTCGTGACAATGCCATCCTGTCGAGAGGGAAGCCTAGACCCCCCCCCCCCCCCTGCGAGGCACAGCAGCCCCACGACATGTACCACCCCAGGGTATGCCCAATAAACTCTGTGACCTCAGGAAGCGAAAAAGAACAGAACAAAATGCCTGTTCAGGCCTTTTCACGCTCCATTTACCAGAATGGGTCCGAGAGGAAAACACCCACAAGTCGTAATCAAGACAACAAACCCTCTCGATACCACACACAAACAAATGCCCAATGCTGACAACAAGCAAATCTAGCCAATACCCCCCCATTTGAAGCAACTTTGGTTGTTTTACTTTTAGCATTTATCTCAGCGTGCATTCTAATCTTATCCCCCAGGGTTTGTTTATTCTGTCTCTAAGGAGAATACAAACAACAAACAGTAAACAGGAAGTAGACAAATAAACCCATGCTTAATCATCTGCCCCCATGAGAATTCTGGGATATTGAGTTTTACCCAGGATTTTCTCATGAGTTCTTCTCCTTAATGTTCGATTAACGACAATTATGGACTGTGTGTTTAGGTTACCACTCCCTGTAGATTAAATTCAAAATGACAGAATAATTACTGAAAGGATGTTTGATGCTTATAAAAACAGTAGACAAAGCAAAAAAAAAAATCTCAAGAGTGGGGTCAAATGAGAGGTAATGAACATACATTTAGGGAGCCTATGGGTTTGTAAAATGGGCGGAGGGATCTAGAAAATAAAACTCCTTTGACTAGAGAGACAAGACTAGTAACTCTACCTCAGTTTGGGAAGTCTTATATATATCATTTGAAGAGGATATATACACCAAATATAATTTGCTTTGTAATGTAGTTATAGACAAGTGCTGCTAGTCCCCAATTTATATAATTCACTGTTTAAAAAATGCTTCATGTTTATTGACCATTGAAGTAAAGTGAGCTTTATAACTCAATCAAAATAAATCTGCTAAAGGAAGGCTAACTACGTTTCCTGAAATCTTTAACCTTTGGGGTTGGCAAAATAAGGCTCAGTAACCCACTCAACGGACAGGATCGCCAACCCCTTTCATTTACGCCCTCGTTTTGAGCCCACTCCAGAACGGGACAACCAACCACTTTCATCCAACCCATCTTGCCCCCCACATCAGTGGTTCCGGAACCTCTCCTGGGACGTCACCTGAAGCAGCTTGGTTCAGCTGTTCCCTGAAAAGGCCTCCTTCCCTCGGGTTGAAATCAACATGGTAACTGCATTGTTACCGTATTCAATAACACCAGGCTTTATTGGCAGCCTCAGTGGAAGATGCTTGTCTCATCCGTTGAGAGACGACCCGTCACCTTCAGATCAGGTTTCCGGTCCTTCCATCTTGGAAGCACGGCATCTTGTTCTGCCTTCGGTACATTCAGGCTGTTGTTTCTCGAAGGGCAGTGAAGCCAGAGTGCCTTCGGGGGACTGTGGGCTATACAAATGACCCATTTTCCCTTACGCGCATAGCAGCACAACAAAAGTTTTACCTGGGGGGGGTTGCGTTGCGTGATCTGCACCCCGCATGCAAAGCCGGCCGTCTGCCATTCAAATGTGCAGGTGGATCACGGCACGTCAGATGGAGCACTGAGGTTTACCATAAAGCTGTTGTGTGGTGAGGGCGTTGGCAAGCGAGGACAGCCAACTGGTTGGTTGGGTGCCGTCCTGACACCTGCAGTTGAGGGGAATAGGAGATTGGTAGTCAGAAACTTAAAACTTAAAACGTGACATGAACAACACCAATGTTTTGGGCATGGTGAAGTTTCAGGAGTCTCTTCGCATGGAATCGTTACCGAATGTTTTCATGATGCTCCGAGTTTCTCGTCTGATGAAAATTGGCGCACAACTCCCCTTGACATTTCCATCTCCGTTGTAAAAGCTGTATCTGGTGTGACTGCTGCCTTTTGATTTGAGACTTCCAAGAGAAAAATTCCAACCCTATGTGGAAAAAACGGCCCTGATTGGCTGATTAGGGCTCAGCTGGCACAAACTGCTGCTCAGGCTGACTGCAGGACTCGGGGATCAGATTTTGGATGAGTTCATGGCTTTGGGACCGTCGCTAGTTTGGAAGAAAAGGCAGATACGCGTTTTGTTCAGTGGGCTTTGTGTTGGCTTTACGTGCTTGGAGGATTTATTTGTGGCCAGGTGCACTGAAGTGAGAGCTTTTAAAGTGTCAACTCTACCCTAATCATATAGCCACAGCTTTAGTGTGATAATCTTGTCAGTCTCCACCAATCCTTGCTAAGCTTTGCCTTGGTTAATGAACTGCAAACCATAATCACTCACTCACACACGCTCTCTCTCTCACACTCTCTCACACACACACACACACACACACACAAAACAAGAAAATAAGTATTCCATGTCCCAGTATGCTCCAATAATGTCTACTGTACTTGCCTGTGTGTCTCTGTACCTTTATTCTCTTCTGATTTCCACAATCAACCCTTCTTCATCTCTTTATCCCCCTTTCTCTCTCCATCTCTCTATCCCCCTTTCTCTCACTCTCACTCTCTCCCCCTTTCTCTCACTCTCTCCCCCTTTCTCTCACTCTCTCCCACCCATCCCCCCTTTGTTTAGTGTCCAGTCAGGGTAAATAGGTTCCTCTTCGTCAGAGCTCCTCCTCAGACTAAACTGCCACTGTCAACTCTCTGAAACGCATGTAGAGAGGGGGGAGAGTGAACAGAAGACGTAGAGGGGGGAGAGTGAACGGAAGACGAAGAGGGGCGGAGAAACTGAGAGGTAGTTCTTCCGCACCTTCTCACCATCTGACAACTTAATAAAGCTAGACGCCTGGCAGAGGGACAGAGAGGGGGATGGAAGAGAGGGAGAAAAGAGGCACAGAGAGGGATGGAAGAGAGGGAGAAAAGAGGCACAGAGAGGGATGGAAGAGAGGGAGAAAAGAGGCACAGAGAGGGATTGAAGAGAGGGAGAAAAGAGGCACAGAGAGGGATGGAAGAGGGGGAGAAAAGAGGCACAGAGAGGGATGGAAGAGGGGGAGAAAAGAGGCACAGAGAGGGATGGAAGAGGGGGAGAAAAGAGGCACACACAAATGTATAACCCGAAAATTGTTCTAAGTTTTTCCAAATTCAATTATTTTTCTACGTTGATTCAGCATAATCTTTCCTCAGGGGTTGAATTCAGCACGGACAGTTTTTGCCCGTTGGAAAACAAACTTTGAATCTTGAGCGCAACTCCGAACCCAAGCAGCAGTTCGCAAAGCCCACCCCTAACTTCATCCAACCACAAGGCCGCAGGCAGGCACTTCCACCGGGACGAGACGGGCCTTTGTCAAAGCCCTTCTGCCTATTGGAGCTTTAATTGCCATTTCAATAATATTGTTAACTGTCTGTGTCTTATGGAGTCGAGCCTCTGTCTTCTCTCATTTGTGTGGATGGGTGGCTCCCATAAGGGTGCGTTAGCCCCGGCCCGTAAAGGATATTAAATTTACTGTAATTTAACTGACTGAGGCAACGACAGTTGGGAGGACGAATGGATACAATCGAGAAGCGAAAGAGAGAGGAGAAGGAGAGCGAGGACGCGGTGATTAGGGCGGTGTACGGACGGAAAAGGAGTGTGAAGTGAGGGAGAATGGGGGAGGGGGGGTATGATGGGAGATCTGGTTTCTAAATGGGTTTTCCGTGCTGCGTCTGGGAGACGGAGGGACACGGTGGAGGATTGCCATTACACATCCCAGTGCACACGTGGATCTGGGACCGGGATAAAACCCTCTGAAGACGCTGGTTACTCACTCTGTTTAAGGTGTTCTCCAGTTCTCCAACCGTAGCTACTGCGTTACCGTGGAAATGCTATGTTAGTACAAAGTGTTGATCCTCTGGTTATGAACCTGGTCTCCATGGCTATGAACCTGGTCTCCATGGCTATGAACCTGGTCTCCATGGGTTGCGAACAGGGATTAGGTTATGAAAAAACCACATGCCTTGAACACATGTAAGGGAGGACAAAAAAGCCCCCCCCCGAAATCTATGACAAAAACATAAAAATCGTTCTGAAAACCGTCAGAAATGCAACATAATCCCACCTAAATATCATGCATTCAACATTCAAAAAAAATTTACTCTGAGAGAGGGGAATCGTGGGAGTTGCCGTAATTGACTCAAATAGAGTTATTGGGAACATCAGGACAGGCAAGAAAACCCCCAAACCATCGTCTCAAGATCTGGGATGCTACGAGCATCACTAATAACAGCCCCCTGACCCGTAGCAGAGCAACACAGCCCGGGAGGGCTTAGTGGGTCCTCCCTCAATATTCTCCTGCAAGTCACTGGGGCAGAATCCTACTAAACCATTCCAAAGCAATGAACTGGAAAAATAACCCACATTTCTATCTGCGTCTTCTCATTTGTTTCCTGTCCCTGTCTCACTTTCTCTTTTCCCCTTTCCTCCCATCCCTCCTTCATTGGTCAATGACAAGCTGAAATACCCAAGAAAGGGTCATTTAAAAAAATAAATCTGAAAATGAGGGTTGGTTTACAGTGCTGTGTTGAGATGGCGTGTCACTGCAGTAACGTGACATCACGCAGGACCAGAGAATGGTCCCATAAGGCACCACTGGGCCTCGGTATCGGCATTAGACTCAGTATCAGTATCTGCATCAGACTCTGCCTCAGTATCTGCATCAGACTCTGCATCAGACTCTGCATCAGACTCTGCCTCAGTATCTGCATCAGACTCTGCATCAGACTCTGCCTCAGTATCTGCATCAGACTCTGCCTCAGTATCTGCATCAGACTCTGCCTCAGTATCAGTATCTGCATCAGACTCTGCCTCAGTATCAGTATCTGCATCAGACTCTGCCTCAGTATCAGTATCTGCATCAGACTCTGC